>CAJNOP010001402.1:0-25039 GCA_905250075.1 Rotaria sp. Silwood1
AACTGTCGGGGCTCAACTGTCGAGGGCTCAACTGTCGGTGTACCATTCACATGATAATCATTTTCAGTGAGTTTAATGGCTATGATCCAGTATTGAACAATCGACAAAAACTTATTTTGGCTGATGCAGGCAGATCAACAGGTGAAGGCACTGGACTTGTGATTGGACATGTACTTATATGTCTTCGAAATAAATCAAGATTTTGCATTCATTTATAAACTGGATATATATGCACTAAATTCTTCAAAACGTTTTGACAAAAGATTTATACAATCGATAATGTTTCTCATAAACACAATGTTGCTGTAAAGTGTATGTTCACATTTTGAATCAATCTTATTAAAAATAGCTTCCAATTTGCAAATGTAACTTATCGATTGTGTTTTTTGTTGATAAACACTACTATCATTTTGAATTAAAGAAAAATCAATAAAAAAGATATCATTCTGATAAGCAAATTAAGCATGGTCTTTATTTTTATCACTTCATTTTCTAGTGTATAATGTGCTTAATGTTAACATTCTGATAGCCTTGATCTCGAGAATGAAATGTTAAAGGAGAAAAAACTTCATTATCGTTCAAGAGAAAAATATTCTATGACATCAAATGCCGATTGAAAAACAAGAATTACTGAAGTAGAACTCTTTACTGTTCATTTAACAAGATTGATATATTCTAGAAGATTTTGTTTTTCTCGTAATATCCTCGATCTTAATTTCTTCTTTATCATGAAATTGTCTTCGTTAAATATTCAAATTCAATTATTCAACAATATTTTGAAGCAAATCATCATCAATTTTAAATAACTTCGTGATCGAAAAGTTGTTTACTGGGGGTTCAACTGTGCATTCGATCTGTTTTCTGCTACAACACATAGTATCTAAGTGTATCAAAGTAATTCTCTATACTGAATACAAGTAAGTTACTGTGACAGTAAGAGTCAATACAATATATAACAGTACGTCAATATGTTATATCGGGCACGGCAAAAAAAGACGTATCAGAGAGCATGAATCAACCAATGTTTCAGGGCTACAGGTAGCCTGCTTCACTAGAGAGCAACTAAGAAATAACTTTTAATATCCGCATCAAGCAGTTGAATGACAAAAAAACATGAAAAAAAAAACACAAAGTTATGCACGATTATTCATTTATAGGTATTTTTCTTCTTTCTTTCCTCGCTTCTACAAAATTGTCCAGATGTCAAACACCCACATACTATATATGTATTCACTTTCATATGCTTTTCAAAGTCTTTCTTGTTTTGGTATTGCTCTGATATTTTTTCAATTTAGCTCATGTTTCTCTTCCATGGTGTTTGGATTATTTATAAATCGTTGATTATATATTAACTTTTTGGAAAATAATAAATGCAAAGTTTATTTTTTTTTACCAGTTAAATCGATTTACGTGTTCGCAAACTAACACATACACTTGTTGTTTTTGCCAAAAATCAGCATGCGTAGGATAATGAGCAGTTTGTCGCTACATGACAGTATCAAGAACGAAATAATACATATAATAAAATTAGACTAAAAAAAGATCCAGAATGAAGAGGAGAGAACTGAAATCCAACAGATTATAATAGCTGATTCTATTTCGTTTTGAAAATATGTTGCATTCTTATGTCATTATCTAATGTCAATTATCGTGTTCGTCTTAACTCAAATCACCACACGATATCATTCACATGGTGATAGAAAAAAGTTGAGCAGTGATGCAGAAAAAATAATTTATTTTTGAAAATTTTCTTTGTGGGTAGCGCTGTTTCTTAATCATCATTCATGACGAATGTTGTTTACAGCATTGATAGTGATGTTTTTTTTACCTATTTAAGAAGAGCGAGCTAATGAAGCGATTTTCTTCTATAAAAGGTCAAAGCCACATACACAAAACAGCTCATTATCACTGTGATAAACATTCACGTATTGCGTTTTATGAAGTGTAATGAAACAATCACGTGCCTTAGATGAAGTATTGAAACTCTTGACTGGATTAGATAATGATTCAACGAAACGTGCAAACATAGTTGAATATGTAAAAGCAAAAGGAACAATTGCTATATTTGCTTATGCATCTTTGATTTGGAATCCTTGTGAACATGTAGAACAGATTATTCCTGACTGTCTTTTGGGCGGTTATATCAAAGGATTTATTTGTCAAGATTTTATCTATCGAGGAACAAAGGATTTTAAAGGTCTAACAATGGGTTTAAAACCATGTGACCAAGGTTTCGTTAAAGGTTATCTCTTGATAGCTGGTGCTAATCAACTGATTCCATTTATTGAAGCTTTTATCAAACGTGAAACTCCGATTAGTGTTGATGGTACTAAAATGGATATATATACATATGATTTTCTTCCTGTGATAATGTCGGATGGAAAAACTATTGAATGGGCATTGACTTGTGTTGCTAATAGTAGTAGTCAATTCTATTCACCGATTACATTTTCAATCAAACAACAAGCAGAGATTATGAGTCGAGCTTATGGTATCAATGGAACTAATTTTCAATATTTGCATAATACTCTGCATACTTATAGACAGCTGTCTTTAATTGATACATTTACTGAAGAAATGGAAAAACTTTATGCTACTGTTCTTATTTGCCGTCAATATTTAACCAAAGATGAACGCCAATGGCTCGAAAGTTTTGAAAAATTGAAAACCAAAGACGAACGAGAATCAGCGATCGAATCACGAAAGACAAACAATGTTCGAATGACGAAACAAAATTTATTCACTCGCATACGTTCGATAGAAGCCTTAGATGCTCTCAAACATAACCAAATGGTATCGGTCTAATCACGATAGCAACACTTCGTTTTCACTATCATGTTGCTATTTGAATTGATTTTACTACAATAGAACTTATCAAGAACATAAATATTTTCTACTAGTTATTGTGGTTATTTTTATAATAATATTTCTTGTTTTTGTATGCTACTTGTTCTGTTCTCCCCTTAAGTATTGTACCTTTTCTTGTATTAAAGAATAAAATGATCGATCGTTTTAATCACTTTAAGATTGAAGCATTTAGACTTTCTATGAAAAAATTTCGAAAATATAGTGAATATCGACACATTGAAGTCGAGAAGTCTCCACTACAAGATTATCACGTCATCTATTCAAAGCAAACTCTTTGGGTTCTATTTTGAAATCAGAGATCTCGATAGTTTTTTGAAATGGAATTGGCTAAAAGTTTGGCAAATAATCACAGGCAGTCCAATCGGCAGGAAGTGAATATGAGAAGGTGTTTTCGAGTACTTGACAGTCAGTTCTTCGGTAACAGCTCAAAATTCTTCTAGACACGACGTAAAAAGTGAGAAGGAGGCATGGATAGCCAAACTAAAAATAACATCCTTCTCATGCTTTATGGAGCATAAGAAGTATGAGAGTATAGTGGAAGCACATTAAGTACGGAAGTAACGTTATATAACTTAGAAAAACTTAGGCCTAAATCCAACAAGATAATGACATTCTCTCTTAGTACACGTGCTCTAATTATACTTCCTCATTCGTACAGTACTCTTACTGTACTCCGCGTGTTTCCGTTGTAATTCCAGCGTAAAATTCGTATTTCTACTCAACTCTTGTGCTGCATGTTCTGCAGGATGTACGAAAGTACTCCTTTTTCTCATCAAGTGGAAGACTAATAAGTATTTATTCTTTAAATTCAAGTTCAGTAACACTACAGAAGACATTGTACTGTTGACTGTAATAATAAAATTGAATCTTTTTTCTATACCAAAGTCACTATGCATTGCCTTTTCCCGATGTTTATTCGAATTCCTATCATTATTGTGATCTTCAGGTCATGATGACCTTTCATTAATCCTTTGAAATCATTTATTTGATATATTTCTAAAAGATCCAATTATTGGTACATTTCTTCAAAGTTGACTTTTCTTAGTTGCTTCAAAACCTTAACAAATATAGAAACCAGCTTTGCAGACTATTTTATAACTCATCTATCATTAAAAGTCACTATGTGGCTTTTTTTTCGCTGGAATATAGGAGACAATGTCTTTATGAAATCATACTAGAACATTTGAACAATCTGGCGAACACAATAACAATATTAGTTACAATAAATATCGAAGAGAAAACGATGTAAATGATTTTCGACATCGAAAAAAGCCTACTGGTTGTATTACAGTACAAAATGCTCACTAATCAACAATGATGATGAGCTCAGTTTTAAAGAATATAGATGAATTTAGTCTTCTCTTACAAACAGAAAGAAACATGTTGCATTAAGGCTAATCAGTGGTTTAGTTCTATGTATTCGTCAAGTGCTTATGCATTTTAGGAAGGTCCATCAAAGTTATGATAAGTTCGAACTAGCATTTTGACACGCTTTCATTAACTTGTCTATAAAACGAAATAGAACTTTCTTTGGCCGAAGTTGATTGTCATGAAAAAACATTTGTTTGAAAAAGTCTACATATATCCAATCTAACAGCTGAACTCAATTATTCAAGTATTGAATTCAAATATTATCTTGATGATGGAACTGGGTTTACCGAGAAATCAATTATAAATGTGTAAGAATACGTATTCACGTTCTACTTACTTCTGTACGCAGCTGTATAGACTTCTCTTAAAATGTTTATATATAAATTATGTCAAGTGTACTTTTGCTTACAAGAATTTGTATTCTACTATATTAGTCGAAATTAATGTTTAAAACAATCTTTAATGATGATAAAAAAACCTAAATATGCGATGAAGAACAATCTATGGTCTTAATAATTTCATCAAATAATCCATTTTGAAAAACCAATACGAACTTCAAAAAATACTAAATGAAAATTGAAGAATTTTTCATACCATTATAGAGTAATTTTTCCATTATTGATAAATTTTAAAATAAAAAGTTAATTGATATTCTTTTTCGACGTTGCAATAATCATATGAAACGAATATAAGATAAAACAATGTAGCAACTGTTAATATCGCTAATTAATATATTGAAGATATTACACAATATTTAATAGATCTATTACTAAGTTGAAACACTATCGTTTCTAGTACATCATAGGTGCTTTCCAGTACTTCGATAGTTAAGTATTTGAAAATGAGATGCTTTTAACTGTTCAATTAGATTATCGTTGAAAAAATTTTTCAATGCAAGGCATCGAATATTTACTTTATGAATACTTTCAAACTTTAATTTAATGACACAGTTATCAGAAAAGTACGAGATCAACTCAGTTCTTTTACTAGTGATTAATACTGAATTTAAATGATTTGTTTAAATCTAAGCTTATGAATATCAGATTTGATTAAGTTCATGGATGTATTTTCTTGTATTAAATATATACTTATCTTAAAAATTCAGATTTTATATATAGTTTTCAATTTAGAAAATTTTTAGATATGAAAGTTAGTAGCACATTGAATTATGGAGTTTATCAGCACTACGTTAATGATTGTTAGTATGAATCTGTTGAAAAACTTGACAAGGTTATGATTTGTTTATTTCTCATTACATTGAAAAATGTTGAATTTCTTATTGTGAAATAATGATGATTTGAATGACAATTCGAACAAGTATGAAATAAAGTATTTTAAATCCTTTTCTTTTTTCAGTTTTTGCTTTTAAACGAACTGTAACATTTATGCAAAATATCCGTGTTTTTGTTTTTCTTTCAAATATAATTCTAATTTTTACATTTTTCTCTGCTTTATTTGATGATATGAGTCGTTAAATGAGAAAAGGTTATTTTTAATTTACTCGTTTGCAATAATCTCATTCGATGCTGTTTTTTTAATATTATGAAGGTTTTTAAATGTCATGTTTTATCGAATAACGCAAAACCTATTGATTATTTCCACATCATAAAGAGAACTGTTGCATGTAAAAATAAAAAGGATTAATTTTCATGATCAACGCTAATTCAATAATCATTTTGGGTGTTTTTTTAATGATACATGCAAGTGAGAAGGTTTCAATCAGTATATTGATTCTGTGCATTAAGGAAGCCATTTATTTTAAAATATTCTCCAAAAAATGCATTTGAATCATGGTGCCACTACGTGGCAGTCGTCATAGGTTATGTGTACACATACATACAGAACTGAAATTCTATGAAATTTGTTTTTTCTTTAGATTACATTTGTTTGCTTTATGTTCCTTCCTTTTAGTGCCAAGCTATAAATATAAGTTTCCTACTGAAGTTCTGAGACTCTACAACTGTATACTCATCTTGATGGCTCAGTCCACATTTTATTCAATTCTATTTTTGGATTCTAATGGAAATCATGAATCATTAAATGATAATAATGGTCTAACATTTTTTAAATCGATCGATGATTTATTAAATTCATTACAGCAATCGACGGAAGTAAAATATTCTGTTTGTGTATGTTCTTCAAATAAGTTTAGCATTTTGGGTAAACTTGAAAAGTGTTCCAATATAGCATGTGTGTTGATATGTTCAGACCAACATGAAAAACTCAATTCACAAAACCAGGTAACAGAGAATTTAAAAATCAAAGAAGAGAACTTTTCTGACAAACCTCTTCGTTGGCAAATTCATGCTCATACTGAAGCGCTTCTTGCTAATACTGACAATGTACAACGGAACATCAAAAGCATTATACAAAATCTTATAGAACAATCTATGTATATACCTTCAATTTCAAAGCAAGTAGTCTAATGCTACGTTCGACTGGATATGAGTTCCAATTCGATGTTGCAATGGAATAAATAAAAACATCTATTATTTTCTTCTAATCCAAAATATTATATCTTTTATGTAACTAATTTTTTATTCATGAACACATCTATCAGTGAACATTTTGCTATTGCTTATTTTCTTTTTGAAAATAAAAATCTTTATTTTACATACGACAGGCGACTTGTTTAAGAAACTCAATGAAAATGCTAGTTGTCTTATTGCGTTGTGACATATGTTTAATAACTGAAATAAATATAGATGACAAGAATCTGTTAAAATTCTTGTTGATAAATATAGCAACAGCTTTTTTTTGAAAAACTATCGTGAAGCTTTTTGAGGTCATTTCGCATCTCGATCAATTTCGAACATGTTCTATTTTCGTGTCTATAACCATTTCTAATCTATGGTATGATGCAAGATAAGCAAAACATTAGCTTTCATTTGCCAAGACAGATTACTTAATATGCAAGTCTTCTGCCTCTCTATCGAGATGATTCTGATATGAAACACATCAACTGATACTTTAAATATTAACAGATATTTGGCCTTTGAGAAGCTGTAAAATTTATATAAAAATGATTGATACTTACGATATTAACCTTATTCCTATCATAATCTAAGATTAAAATGAATTTAAAAAGAAAACATTATTCTTTGAAAGTAGAACATCCCAGAGTTTGCATGGATTCTTTATCAATATAAAACATTATTTAACATGATTATCGTTCTATTCGATACGAAGAGTCTTCATATGAACATCTGTCAAATACGTATCAAAATATTTTGGCGTATCATATGCTTCTGAGTTTTTAATATGATATAGTAAAATATTAAGACAGTCTAATGGATATACACAATGTTTTGTAGAACATTGTTCAATAATATCGAGAAAACAATATTTTTGATGTTTGTTCAGATTGGTGACATCATCGCAACCGCACTCTGTGATCTGTTCTACTAGTTAGACTAAACAATCAATAAGGTATTGGCGATCTAGAAAAGAACCATAATGTTTGAATGGATATGAAATCTCTCTACAGATTAACGCATTCCATACACTAATTGCTTTTATTATACATTGATGGGTTTGATTTCTGAAAGTAAGGTACTGAATGTGGATGAGCAATTGTGTGGATCGTGTAGAAATATTCAAGAAAGCATAATGAAAAAATCAGTACTTGAAAAAACACTCGTGATTAAAAGTACTTTTCTCAATGAATTTATTCAAAAAGTAATTTTTTTTTTTTTACTTTTAAAATAAATGAGAAATCCAATTGAATAAATAATATTGTTTAATTATAGATTAAAAACTACCATGGCTCTTATATTCAACCTTATTGCAACTCAACAATAGTTATATTAAACTAGATTGATGATTAGTTCTTATTGATTGAAAACAAAAATATTTTTAAATAAAAGCACTTTTCTAGTTTAATTATTCCGAGCTGCATATTCCTTCTTTTTATTTATTATTATGTAGAAATTGACACTTATCATAACATGCATTTCTGACGATGAGAGTTTTTAGTTTTTTTTTCTAAAAAATTAATAAATACAAGGCAAGAATTAATTAAACAGTTTTATGTATTTAAATGCAATAGCATTCTGTTGAGTCAAATTCAATGTCAAGTCCATATTGTTCAACTTTTGGATCTTTTTCTTTATCAACCACCATCACCACCCATTCGATAATTTGTTTCTTCGGATCTTTAATACAAAACTCGTCTTTATTTGCATTTTCATGATTCATGTACCATGTATCATAATCTTTGTGCCATTCAGAGAATCTTACAAAATGATACAATTGCTGATCACGTTGTGTACTTTTTCCAGTTGAGTAGATCGTTTGTTTATCAAATTCAAATACTTTACCCATTCGAATCTTGGCAATTATACAAGCACCACCCTCACATTGTGCTTTACCAATCGTATCTGCGATAGATCGAGCAAAATATACACATTTGCCGAGCATGCCTTTGTCACTTGCTCTAAATTCGCTGTGAACAATAGAGTCTGCATAATCTACTGTGATAGTATGAAAACCAATATATGTGGCTTCGGGGATCATCAGTCTTTAATGCAGACCAACGAGCTTGTGGTTTATAATTATTACCATGAAAAACAACAACATGGCTTAAATGCCGATTTCGACAAGGATCAGTTGTACACGGACGATCACCTAATGTATCTTTTCATTGAGTATCTCCCACTATATGATAAGGTAAATAGCGTTTATGCTTTCGTGATCGACAATGACATCGACTATCACCATGAGAAGTATAATGCCACTATACTGAATAATGATACAGATCGAGAAGAAATGTACCGATTAAAAAGACTAATGAGACTAGACAGAAATAAAAATTTAAGGGACCTCGTGAATCCATTTCTACAAAAAAAAGAAAAACTAAGTCAAAAACTAACTTTCGAATTGTGTGTTAATTAAACTGATATTTTGGGTTTTTATTGAAACCTAATACTTCTGATCCTGCTCTATCAATATTGTGTTTACAAAGAAAAGATATAAAGTATTTAGTATCATACTTTATGAATAATTATTCTATAATATAAGAGGTTAGATGTTAGTATAGGATCAATTTAGTATTGACGAAATATATACTGATATAAAATTTGTCGTACTTTGCGAGACGTGGTACTCATTACGATATATTTCGAAAATCAAATTTAAATCTACATTTCAGCACATCCATCATTTGCTGCATAGTCAAATAATTACTGTTGTCTTAGTTCAATACGAGCTAATAATATTTATTCTTGGAGTTCAAGATGATTCGATCCTAAGATCTAACCAACCCAAGTTGGTTTGATCTCTAACAGACCGCTTCAAAGCAAGACATTCTTGAAGATCGATCAATTTCTCAATGTATTGTTCTCGAGCAAAGACCAATCGAAAAATAATCTAGAATAAACAAATATGCAAAACTGCCTAAGTTCATCATGTTCAACCGAATGAGTGATACGTAGCTGCACGTTCTAAACAAAACGATGACTGAGAATGGCTGACAAATAGACTACGACACATTTAGAATACGACAGATTCCGACAGTGATACATTTTATTTTAGTATGTGCCTTTGTTCTTCAAACATTCATGTTCATATCTTACTGAAACCATATCTCCTAATCGTGAAAGTTATTTAGAACGAAGAGAGACATCAAATTTAAACTTACTCAAGATAATTATCTCTTCAAAAAAGCTAATATTCTGAAACATAACTTAACCCATAAATAAAGGAAGTTAAAAATGTTATAAAGTGATAGATTCTCACGTGATACTGATTTATACAAATAAATGGCAGCACCACGTAATATTAAACATATAAAGAGAAAATCAAAGCGTAGGCGAAATCGTATTTTAGGTCGTGCTCTATAGCATGGGCAATTACAATCAAGTGTAATAAATCGATGAAGAGCTTTGAAAGTACTAAAACTTTTACAACAACCTTTTGCATTCTTTCGTGAACCCGTACGACAAAATGCATAAACACAGGCCAAACAGCAAAAACATTGCATTAAAGCGAGAAAAAGCAACACAAATATACCCATGAGAGTAGCCGTTATTGAACTGGCCAAATTCAGAATAACTGCAATAGTCATGGGATCAGTAATGTCTATTATGTTGATAGAATTTGACGGTCCATCTTTTGTAACAATAGGAGAGATAAAAATGCAAACTCGAACTTCTCCACATATTGTTTCGAAAAGAGATAATAATGCTAAGAGTACGATTCCAGCTTTGTAAAAACATGGACAATTGCAGCAGCACATGTTTTTTTAATCTTATTTCTACCACAATGTGCACAAACATTGAGAAAAAAAGAATATCAAAATCTTCTTATCTCGAATCTGTTGCTATTGTTATAGTAAAACAAATGATAATTATTACCTATTATGGAAAAAACCAACGATGTTAATCATAATTTATACTAAAAATAATTCTTATGATATATTTTAGTAGTATTCGATCGAAAAAAGATTGACGAATTTCAACTCGTTGCTCTTAAGATGATTATTTCATCAATGATTTCTTTAAAAACAATAATAATATAACCTCAAATCAATCGACCAGTCACTGTAACACATTGAAGATATGATAAAAATGTTGTAGATTTAATAATGAAGGAATAATTGTTTATCAAAGACATGTTATAATTTACGAATCAAATCAATCGTTGTCTTTAGTTCTAAGGTCTTTCTCAAGTCTGTTTGAGAACAATGAACTCTTTGTGAATTCTTTAAATTCTAAAAAAAAAGTACGAGCAACTAAAACGTGTGTTACTTAGTAGAATATATAACAAACTTATTGGAACTAATAACAGAAATAAATCAATCACACTGCTTATATAATATTAGGTAGATCCAAAATCTAGAGGTGTAAAAATAGGCATTAGATCTTTGAAAACTTTCGATAGCCAGTATCAGTTTTCAGAATCGTTCTTTATCATTCAGATAACTTATACAATCAACTTTCACTTCCTTCCAAATCATCATAGTTACATTTTGTCAATTTATAGGAACATCTTAAATTATCGTGAATTTGAATGAAAAATCAAAAGCAACATCATTCTTTTTCTTACATCGATAAGGTGAACATATGACCTTCTACATAGAAAGTCAAACACTGTATGATGAAGTGTAAGATATTTAGTATTTATATGATGCATCGCAAAAATATACAACATAAAGTTGCTACTAACGCGTTTAAAGTAAAAACTATTGAAAGTTTTTAGCTCATACATAAGTGATTTTTGTGAAATACGCTTTGATCCAGTCTGAGTACTGTTTCGCTTGAAATTCCGAGGCCACTATGAGGCAAAATAGCAACACAATAAATGTTTAGAAAATGAAGTTAAATGTAGCTTTGTTATATTTTTTGATCTGACTAGAGCCATCAAGCATTAACCACAACTGGATCTAATGGCAGTTTTTCAAACATTTATTTGTTCGAGATTTTGGTTTAGAGTAGCTCATAAGTAGAATCTAGTAGACTCACAATCTTAACCTCTATTGATTGGCCCAAGTTCTAAGTGAAATGGCACTCCAAATGTATTTTACTACTCATGTCCATACGTAAAAGAGCTTTTTATTTCTTCAGATTATTGTAAATGATTTAGTTTGTTGATAACTATATATTATTGACTTTACTTGGTTTTTTTTTGTTATAACATTTTCACCGAGATATAAACAGAAGAACATGTTACTTTATCTTAACGAATCATAAATAAGAAAAAAGAACTTTAACCCAAAATACTTCAAAATCAAGTCATACGTCTGATGATAAGATGATAACAGTTCGAAAATAAAGCAATAGACTGATATATAATATAAAATTTAAAAAAGAAAACCATATATGACATTTTTCGTATCAATTGATGTTTAACGATGAATATCAAAATTAAAACATCGATAATATTTCTTCTATTTTGATAGTAATCATTTTACAAAAGAAAAATAAAGGAATTTGATACCTAAATAAAATACTACACGAAAAACTAATGTAATACATTTCAATAGAGATAAATTGATTATACACTGCCCTCTTTAAACTGTACAACCTAAATGGTAATCTATATTGACCATTCATATTCTATTGATTTAACAATTCACATAATTTTTACTACTCATTGAAAAGAAATGAAAATGATAATCTCTGCAAACAATCGCCCCATCATTCAACGTCTTATTACCCTTTCTTCTTCTATACTTAACTATTCTACTAAAACAACTAATAAATTCAAACTACCATCATATACTTCAGAATCAAATAGTCAACTAATAAAACTATTTAATAATCGTGGTGAATATGAACGTGCATTTCAATTATTTGATATACTTATTAAACAAAATAATGTTACTACTATATCATTATTAACTATTATTGATACATGTACTCGATCAAATCATATTGAACGTGGTCGTCAAATTGAAACATTTATTAATCAATCAAGTAAATGGAAAGATGATATACGTCTTCAAACATCATTAATTAAAATGTATATGAAATGTCAAATGATTGATCAAGGTAAAATATTAGAAACTAATCATTCGAAAACAAAAAAAAAAAATTTGATTTATTCTAGCTGAACGAATTTTTCAAAAAATTTCTCAATTACCTGAATGTGATGTTGTTGTTTATAATGCTATGCTTGTAAATATTATTCAAATAGATTACATAAATAAATATTTTTCTTTTTTTTTAGAAAGGTTATCTTCAAAATCATAAAGCTGAATATTGTTTTTCATATGTTGATAAAATGCGTTCAAAAATTTCACCTGATAATGTTACTTATATTCTTTTACTTAATGGTAAAAATTTATTTTAATAAAATTATTTTTTCCTAACTTATTTTATTAATAGCTTGTACAATTTTACGTGATGAAAAACGTGGTAAAACAATACATAATGAATTATTATCATCATTAAATATTCAACATGTTCATTTACAAAATGCATTAATTGATTTTTATGGTAAAATTAATCAAATAAATATTGCGGAAAAAATTTTTTATGAAATGAATTTACGTGAAACAAGTACATATAATTCATTAATGAAAGCATATCTTGTTAATAATATGCCATTAAAAGTATTAGAATTATTTGAACAAATGAAACAAATAGATTTAAATACAATTGGACCATTGAATTTCAAACCTGATTTAATTACATTTATGGCTATTTGTGATGCATGTGAAAAACTTGGATTATTAAATAGTCCAAATAGTTCATATGAACAATATGATTGGAAAAGAATTTTTTCAAGAATTTCAACAACAGTAAAATAAAACGTATAGGATATTTTTTTTCTTATTGTTATTTTAGTTTAGGAAATCCTAATTGTAGGATATCCAGAAAATCAAGGATGTATTAGAAGTTGAAATCATCTCTTGATATAATTTCAAGTCAGTTGACGTGACAATTTTACCAAGTGATAAATCACTTTTGAGATAAATTTTATCTTATTGAATAGAACAAGATTCATGTTCATGAGTCTTTCATCTTTCATTGATAATCATTTTAATGAGTTTTCAACAAAATATTGTCCTGTTTCTTAGATCATCTTCAAAGTCGACTTTCGAATTGAGAAAACGACAATTTATTACATATTAAACAGAAGAGTGATTCCTAATTTATTTTCTACAAAGCTCAATTTCCAAGCATATGATTCAATAAGACACAACATCATCCGAGGACGAGAGTGACATATAAAAAATGAAGATTTATCCCATGTAATGTGTTCTTAGATGATCTCATTTATAAACTGTAATTGTACGTTTATACAGCAGCTCGAGAAGAAGGAAAACTTTTATAGATTATGGGAAATTTTGAAAGGAAAAGTTTCCTAAACATTCGTATGTATACTCATATACAATGTTTCTTGTCTTTGGATAAATTCTTAGTTATATTTTGAACTTCTCTGAGTTATTTCTCTACAATGTTAAGAATCGTTTTCTTGTCGATTTTATTTTTCAGAATTGCGATCGACTCATTGGCGTAAGCCTTTTCAAGTTTCAACTTTGCACAAATAAAGTTCTGAATGTGACTAGTTCATTATGAAAGTATCACACTTTATCTCTTATCTTAAGATACAAATATAAGAACAAAATTATCATTATTGATATTCGAGAATAGGACATAATAGAAAGTTTTGCATTGTCACCATGTACTGATCACATTCAGCATTTTATTTACGCAAAGGTGACTGTGGGCGTCGGTAAAGAGCAAACACACACTCGATAAAATACTTTGATATGATAAAAGCCTTTGTCACATTTTTGTATTGTTTCAATGATCAAGTAAGAAAAAGAAATCGTGCCCTTAGTAATCGAATAAGAGATTCTCTTTTAACTTGTCCAGGTCTCTTTATTTTATCTAAATATGATAGAAAGCTGTTAGAATTTTTTTTTTGTTAGTAATAAATATTCAAGTTGGCTTGAATTCGTATTTTTACTTATACAAAATAAATTTTTCGAGAAAACAACAAATCAAATGAATAGTTGATTGAAATATTTAATATATTATTATCAAATTTTCAATTTTTTTTATCGATTCATATTTTATTTTTTAATTGAATATTGAAGTTTTTTTTAATTTAACCATGAATTGAAATAGTTTAAATATTTTTCAGATGGCGACTAATAAATCATCGAATGATCAATTAAAAAATGAGGTAAAAGATAACATTGAAGATGATCGTAAATCTGTCAAATCCTCGATTTCATTTTTCAATAAGATAGAAAAATAGATCATGAAATTCTACACATTTGTATTTACTTCTTTTATTTTTTGTCTATTGTAAACGAAATTTTATTTTTGAGGACTAATTAGTCTTGAGGATTTATCATTTTTGAATGTTGCGATTAATAACTATGGTACCTAGAATTTTTTCTTTTATAAACCTAATATGAAAAGTAATAGAGTAGATCGAAACAATTTTTCATGCTCTACAAAATGGTATATTGCCTATTAACTTCTGTCTTAGATTATGCATAACCAAATGGATACAATCATACAGTTCTCAATATCAGATAGATACTTTTGTAGGGTACTCTTATATTTGAAAATCGAAATTAGAGCTTTAAATCTTTATCATCAAAAATTGTATTATCTAACAATCTATAGAGACTTCACAGTAACCTAATTTCAAATTCACTGTAAATTAATTATTATATGCAGAATTAGCACTAAAAAAGTAATATTATACACATTTCAACAAACATAAATTTTTACCGGAAATGAATCCAGGCAGAACTACGGGCATGATATGAGGAACAAAAACTGCTGAGAGGGCTACATCAATTTTAATAGTAAAAAAATATTTTTGCTAAAATTTCTATGATATTATATATTGTTTTGAGCTGATACCTTATAAGACATTTATTTTGCTTTGAACTTGAAATTAGATCTCATAAGTGATAAAACCTCAAGATAACTTAGTCTTTGGAAAAATATTTTTTACATTGAACAAAAAACTAAAATAAATAGATCGAAATGTGCCGAATTTCATAGTCTATTTTTACTATCATATTGAAAATAAAATCTAGGATTCGACAGATTTATGACGTTACTTAATGATATTCTTTTGTTTTTTTATGTACTTAAATAAATTATATTTCAGAATCAATCGATTCGACTTTTTTATGATCCAAATTCTCTATCAAGTTTTAATGGATATCGTATTGTTCATACTCATTTTAATTTAAATATTGATTTTGATTCAAATATTCTTGATGGTTATGTTCAACTTGATGTTAAACCATTAAATAATGAATTATGTGATCGTTCATCAACAATAATAACTGAAAATAAAGAAATTCCAAATAATCATGGAAATCAATTTGTTCTTGATTCTCGTCATTTAAATATAAAAAAAGTTCTTTTAAAATCAAATGATACAGAAAAATTACTTTCATTTCAAGTTGATACAGAACGTGAATCATTAATTATTGAAATGAATGATATATCAACAGATATAATTCTATCTATTATTATTTATTATTCAACATCAAATACAAAATGTACAGCATTACAATGGCTTACAAAAGAACAAACAGCTGATAGAAAATATCCATATATGTTTAGTCAATGTCAAGCTATACATGCACGTTCATTATATCCATGTCAAGATACACCTGGTGTTAAAAGTACATTTACAGCAACAATAACATGTCCAAAACCATTGACTGTTGTAAGTACAAAAAATAGAAATTTACTTTAAATATTTTAATAGTTTACTTTTTTTTTTAGTTAATGAGTGGTTTACAAACAAAACATGATGAAAATACAAATACATTTTATTTTGAACAAAAACAAGCTATACCATCTTATTTACTTGCTATTGCTGTTGGACATTTAGTTTCACATGATTTAAGTTCTCGTATTCGTGTTTGGACTGAACCAAGTATGATTAGCCAATGTCGATATGAATTTGAAGATGCAGAAAATTTTTTAACTGCTGCTGAACAACTTCTGGGAGAATATCAATGGAAAAGATATGATTTTCTTGTTTTACCACCATCTTTTCCTTGTAAGTAATATCGATAATTTATTTTTGTTTGTCAGCTGTAAATTATACAGGAAGAAGAGTTATATTCTAAACTGATGATTTAGATGTCTGAAAACAAGTAAATTTTTGTTTCAACTGATCTGAAAGATGCGAGAAAACCATAGTGTCCAATCGAACTTGAAAGTAGTATTTTCCCTATTGACTTCTTGTCATTTCCAGCCAGAAATAATTGAAAATCACTGACAAAACCAACAAAATTTTCAATGCAGAATACAACTTCTAAGTTTCGTTGTTTTCCTATCGGAACTAGCTTCATATACATTTACATAGGATTATTGCAATCTAAATCGTTAATGTTCTTAGAACTTTCTTTGATGTAATGGGTACAATGTAATGACTTTTTCTCAAAAATAGAGATTAACAATTACATGAACATCTAAACAAGATTTACAATATAAAAGACAATATTGTACGACTTCATAGAAAATCTGATTTTCTCGAACAAGTTTCTGAAATACTTTATAATTAAAATAAAAATATTTAATATATTTAGATGGAGGTATGGAAAATCCATGTATGAATTTTCTTACTCCAACATTACTTGCTGGTGATCGTTCATTAATAAGTACAATTGTTCATGAAATGACACATTCTTGGACAGGTTAATCATCTATTTAATTTGTTTTTCTGTATCAAAAAAGTTTCGTTTTTTTTTTTTTGATAGGAAATTTAGTAACAAATGAAAATTGGGAACATTTTTGGTTAAATGAAGGATTTACATCATTTATTGAAGCAAAAATACTTGGAAATTTAGATAAAACAAATGGAAAAGAAGTAAGAAGATTTCATGCTGCTCAACAATGGCAAGATTTAAAAACTGCTATTGATACATGGGGACCAACACATCCATATACTTGTCTTGTTTATCGATTGAATAATGTTGATCCTGATGATGCATATAGTTCAGGTAGATTTTCTCTTTATTTTTTGAAAATAAAAATTTTTTCTTTTTCTATTTTCTTTAGTACAATATTATAAAGGTGCAGCTCTTCTTTGGCATCTCGAACAAAATATTGTTGGTTCTGAATCTAATTTTGATGTATTTCTTCGTTCATATATAATTAAATTTGGACGAAAAATTTTAAATACTGATGATTTTATTCAATATTTTCAATCTTATTTTCCTCAAGCACCATCTGTTGATTGGCAATCATGGCTTTATACTCCTGGTATGCCACCAATAACACATGATTTTTCAACAAAACTTGAAGAACAATGTCGTCAATTATCTACTCAACAATCATCTATTACAAAAGAACAAATGAATATGTTAAATGCAAAACAAGTTGCTTATTTATTAAATCTTCTTCTTAATCAACAATCAATGATAACTTATGATTATATAAAACAATTGGATATTAATTGTGATATGTCAAAATATTCAAATTGTGAAATTTGTTTTCGTTGGTATCAATTATGTATACATGTTAAATATGAAAAACCTTTAAATGATATATTTAAATTTCTTGAAATAAATGGACGAATGAAATTTGTTAAACCATTATATACAGAATTTAAATCGTCATGGCCAGAAATGATGCCAAGAGTACAAACTTTCTTTAATGAACATAAAAAATATATGAATCCAATTACTGTTAAACAAATTGAAATTCGACTTAATAATTAGAACTAAATGATCAGAAGAAAGAAAAACAGAAACATTTCATTTTTTTTTTATTATAATATTTATTATACTTGAAGAAAATAAAATTTATTCCAAAGAACTCAACAATCTTTTAGTCTTGATTTTTTTCTCCTCAATTACTTTTCATGTTTCTTTTTTAATGTGGCATTGCGTTAGTTATGTGTGAGCGTACCAAAAGATGTAAGAAAAGAGAAGGATGAATTGAGTACAGAGATGAGCACAGGACGGGGCGGTGCGGTCGTCCTGTATCCTGTCCTGTCCGGCAGGACAGGACGCTATTTAAATTTTTGTCCTGTCCTGCAGAGCGGCAGGATAGGTTTGCACCGTGCGGTGACCAGGGCAGGACAGAACTAAAATTTCTGCCCTGTCCTGGTGTGCGGCAGGTTGAGGTTGACACAGGACAGCACAGGACTGGATGGAAGTTGTTGTCCTGTAGCCATTTGTGATATTTATCATCATTAATAACATTAGATATTTGTTATCACTGATAGATGTCATTATTCTTTATATGTAGAAATGTGATTATTCCCGTATTGGTCGATAAGATAATTAAATTCGGAGAAAGAAAGAATCTATACATAACAAATGTAAACAATGCATATCTATTGTTCTTTGTTCTCTTATCATAATATCGACATCTCGTCTTTAGTTTTGCTTCATCTTGAACTTTTTTTTTGTACTCTGTTAATAAAACAACACATGGACTTTATTGAAGTATTTTCTTCTGAAGAAGTTTCTTTCACTTCAGAAAAACTCAAAGTTCTTTTACAGACAGATATGAAGAACTATACAGTTATCAAAAATCAACCAGCACTAGCAGCAGGACCATTATCCTGGTGAAGCACTTTCGATTTTCCTGCTAAATTAGATGAAAATAAACAATATAAGCGGATTATGGGCAATGTCAGTGGTTTCGAATGTTATCAGACATTTGTTTATTCTTCTAAAAGTGGAACAACGCGTTTAAGAGAACATCAAAATAAATATGTAGGTAAACTTAGTGCCAGATTCGAGTTCTTACCGTCCGAATTCGCTCCTATATTTGAGTTATATTTGATTAAACTTGAGTTAGGTGCAGAATTTTACGGCGAATCTGATGGTGTAAAGATCAAGGAGGGAGTCATCGAGCAAAAACTGGTACTTGACCCCAAAATAGGGTATTTTTTCAAAATTTTTAAAAAGTATTTTGTGTCCGAATTCGCTATGTTACTTGAGTTGGGTCTTAATATGGTTGAGTTAGATTCACCATGAAATTCTGCATCGAATGATATCAATATCGTATGAGATATATCGGGCAAAAAATTTTTCATGTGGGTGATGGTGAGGAGTTTGCATGAGGATACGGCTGGGTACGACGAAAAATTTTTTTTGCCCGATGACCCCATATGATATTGATATCATTCGATGCAGAATTTCATGCTGAATCTAACACAACCATTTTAACACCCAACTGAAGTAACATAGTGAATCCGGACACCAAATACTTTTTAAAAATTTTGAAAAAATACCGTATTTAAAGATCAAGTACCAGTTTTTGCTCGGCGACCCCCCCCCCCCTTGATCTTTACACCGTCAGATTCGCCGTAAAATTCTGCATCAAGCTCAAGTTTAATCAAATATAACTCAAGTACAGTAGCGAATCCGGACGGTAAAAATTCGAATCTGGCGCTAACTTTACCCGGGTAAAATAAATGTATTAGATCCATGCCTTTATCATCTATTATAACGATTGATGAATCCAATACTTCATCATCATCTACAAATATCGAAGAATCCAACACATCATTATCTTCTATATTAAATGATCAATCCGGTAATTCATCTTCAGCACAGTCTACTCTTCCACAATATGGATTTAAAAAAGCATTGAAATTAAATGAGAAGGATGTTGATCAAATAAAGAAGTTGCGTGCGCAATGGGTGTGTAAAGATCTTCGTTATATAATTTGAAAGAGATGCAATACATGCCTTATTTAACAAAAGATTAAACATGCATTGTTTTTAGCACATGTGTCCTGTCCTGTGGAGCGGCAGGATAGGATTGTGTGCGGAGACCAGGGCAGGAAGAAACTAAAAATTTTGCCCTGCCCTGCTGAGCGGCAGGTTAAGATTATAGCGCGCGGTGGTCAGGGCAGGAGGAAACAAAAAATTTTGTCCTGACCTGCTGAGCGGCAGGATAAGATCATAGCGTGCGGTGAACAGGGCAGGACGGAAAATCTGGTCCTGTGCTCATCTCTGATTGAGTAATAATACATCTTCACATATATTCGAATATATTCATTTTATTTTCGTCAAATGTTTAAATCTTCTATAAACAAGTTGTCTAATTGATAATATATGGTAATATCTAACTGTTTTGATAACCTTATTGATGATTTGTTTTTTGAAATATTCCATTACTTATCATTCAATGGTCTAATTAAATCTTTCTTCAGATTAAAACAACGACTTAATAATACTATCGAAGTTTACCTATCGAAGATTGATCTATTGCATAGAATAGATAAAAATACTCTCCTATATAGGTCATTTTCTTATCGATCATTGAGAATATTTGGGAACGATCAACATAAATTTCAAATGATAATTCACATTTAAACTTTGCAAATCTTCAAACTATTGCATTTAGTTCGATGAATTTGACTAATTTAAAATTTTTCATTGAGAAATTAGTCATGAGGCAACTCGACTGGATCATCATCACAAATATTACAATGCACCATGATCTAGACTCGATACAACAACAAACTTGGCTAATGATCATGAGATCTGATCATGTGAATCTATCGCATGGAATTTCTAATGTTGACATTAAACAGATGTAATTTGAACTTTCTGTCCTCGAACGTCTCATCTTTGACAATGTCTTCAGCAATCCAAGGCTTGCTTCGACGCATTATACACCTAACTTACATTATTACAAAGTTTGTTTAAGAGATCGAATGACAGATGTACTTTGAACTCGTTTAATAATAATGCATACTAGTTTCAATGCTGACCTCAATTTCGAGTTACACAAAATGTTAACGAAATATATATGTACTCCCGAACTTTTTTTCGTAGATTCTCAGATTGGTTTCTGAATCTTCCTTTTCCATTCTAGTTTGAAAAACTTCTACTTATTAAAAATTTCCTTTTTGCATATCAATAAATAATCAAGAAATAATTTTTGAAGATTATTATTACTCAATAATTGTATTCGAAAAACCTTATCCGAAATAATTAACTCTCTAATGCTATGAGAATATACACTTAAGTGTAATATGAATATTTATTTAGTAACAATTTTTGTTTTTCTCTACTATCTTTCTTCTACAAAAATAATCATTTTTCTTTTAGAAAATTTTAATGATTGTTTTTTCAAAATATGAACAATAAAATAATCTTACAAAATATATTCGTCTACCAAAACAAGTTCTTTTTAAGTATTATTTCATTTCTTATGATGTTTATATTTTTTGATGTTTCATAATAAATACTAGTTAATCAATAGCATTGTGAGCAATATCGTAATTGTTTATGATATCCTTTAAGAAATATTTCACCCATATGAAAAATTAATAAAGTTCGATTTATTTTGCTTAATTTTTCTTCAGTTTAATTTATTAGATTATCACTTGCATACGAAATAAAAATTGACTTGATTTTAACAAATCATGATATAATCAATATGTATGAAAATTCCCGATTCTGTTATGATCAATATTTCTAATGCATAATAACTAGAAAATCCAACGAAGTTTGATGAAAATAAATGATAAAGATATGAACAGTAGAAATAATACGATAGTTTGCTACTTAAAGAAACTAAAAAAGAATATGTACGAAGAAAAAAATGAATTTTATTTATATTATATACTATATTAAAAAAGTTCATTCCCAAAGTATATGCAAAGACAGTTACCGAAAGAAATGTTAATAGTTCAAAATGAGATAAATAAAAGCTCAACGTTACATTATTAAATATGAAATTGTAACCCTAAGGATGCGGATGTGAGTGAACCTTCTATTTTATTCCATTTCTTTTCATAATTTTTAATTAAAATGATTTCATTAAAATCCAATGTGATTTTGAAGATTCGTAAAGATATGCTCAGAGTTTTAGAAGCTCAAGCATAGTGTTAACCATAACCTTTTAAGATTTTCAGTTTAAAACTTTGAAGACTAGACAAGTAACGTTCATCGTCAAGCGATTCACTTAGCCCTAGACTGATAGAATACATGTACGGATGTAATAGCATAAAAAGCTACATTAAAAAAGTAATACGCAAAATTGATAATATAACCAGTATATCTTCGGCGAGCAGAAAACTTAATTCGGAGAATTCTCACTCTAAGTAAAGATAATGCATTTTACAAATTTAATTTTTTTTGTCGTTTTTGTTTTATTTTTTTTTGCTTTTATAAATATAAATAGCGCCCAATAAGATTAGACAAGAATACGATTTTTTTTGTAATTATATTGGCGCTATTTGTACGTACAAAAATATGAATTATATTATTCATAAAATTTGAGTTTTATTAATCAATATTTTATGCTTCAATTCGCGCATTAATTCTAAACTATTAATAAATTAGATATTCATTGATACAACATTGCACCATCAATCCTACAATAATGGATAATTTAAACGATTTCTTTAAATCCGTACTGCTCATTTGCTCTGACTATCACTAATTAAATGCTTTTGTAAGCCGTTTTACACCACTACCCGAATTATAGTTATTCCATTGACATTTTACCCATGATTATTATGGGTTCATTTACATCAGTCTTTAGATGGTCATTTGTACCATAGTTACCAGAATAGTTGTTTGTAGCATGGTTCCTATATAGTCACCTGTGCCATAGTTACGTGGTCGTTTGTACCAAAAAAATGACTGTTTGTGCCATAGTTACATGCTCATTTGTACCATAGTTATCTAGTTAATTTTAGTAAAAAAATGGTCGTTTGTGCCAAAAAAATGATCGCTTGTGCCATAAAAATGGTCTTTTGTGCCAAAAAATGGTCACATGTGCCAAAAAAATGGCCATTTTGACCGCGTTACCGACAGACAGACACAGATGAATTTCGGTTTCTAGACCCTAGCCTTACAGTCTAGGGAATATGCTTTCAATATTATTCTCAGATAATTGAAACGTATTATTTGACTATTGTAAATTTTAATATTATGCAAAGATCACTGTAAAAATATTATTCGCAACAGTAAGTGGAATAAAATTTTATTCAATGCAAATACGGATGAAAATCTTGTCATCTTCAGAACTCATACACTAAGAAAAAACAAAAATTTGATGTCGATATTGTTCTATTCTACTTTACAGATTTTATTTGTTCCACTTATGACATTCATTGGAAACGCGTTACTAGGAAGAATTCTTTTTCCAGCACCGAATCCACCTCAATATACACTGACATCGCATGAGGAACATCTTTTCTGGCTTCCATCTGATTCAAGTTCAACTCCAATACCATGTTTACTCTATTCACCACCACGAGAAGCTAAACTGTTCATTATATGGTGTCATGGAAATGCTTGTGACATTGGTAGCATGTATATGACATTGGCAGCATTGAGTCGACGACTTCAGGCCCATGCACTCATCTTCGAATATCCCTCTTATGGCTTATTGAAAGGATTAACATCATTACCCAGCGAAACATCAATTAATAATCATGCTCAGCATGCTTATTTGTTCGTTCGTGATAAACTAAAATGGCCAACTGATAGAATAATTATCTATGGACATTCGATAGGAAGTGGTGCTGCATGTCATATTGCGGCGACACAGCCAGTTGGTGGTCTCATTCTTCAATCCCCATATACATCAATCAACAATTTAGTTAATGAGAAAATTGGTATGTTATCGAATTTAGTGTATAGCTCATTCTGGGATAATCATGAAACAATGAAACATATTAAATGTCCAACGCTTTTGATTCATGGACAACTTGATACCTTAATTCCATCACAACATTCTCAAATCTTATTCGATTCAATAAATCATAGGAACAACAAAAAAACTTGTATTGTTACCAGACGATGACCATAATCCGATATCCAGTTCGAAAACTCTGAGACATATCGAATCGTTTCTCAATCAATATTTTCCCTCGACAACAGAACCAATACCTCCAATAGAAATTGAACCGACTTTACGTGAACCACCACCATTTAGTACTAACTCAAGCTCTGCATTTTTCCTCTCACTATTCAGCTTCAAGAACGCCACTTCATGAATGTTCCGTCCATTTGCTTAAAAACAGTGACAATGAAAACTAACTTACGATTTTCTAAGATAATCATGACTCTTTGTTTTTAGTGAATGCTAGGAATAAAGACATTCTATGGCGTAATCCTTTCCATAAATGGTTTTTCCTCACAGTTCTCATTTGTTTAAAAAGAACATTTTTCAATAAAAAAAAAATACTGTCTCATACACTAAGGTTTATTTCTCCAATAATTATAATTCCTAACATGCTCATTCACTATTTTATAGCGCTCTCGAATTTATCTAAATTAAATGGCGGATACATTATCTTCTAAATGTACTATGGTTAAAAAACCAAACGATTATGAGGGCGTGGATGTGGGTGTTGATATGGGTGTGGGTATGGGTGG
>CAJNOP010001403.1:0-18517 GCA_905250075.1 Rotaria sp. Silwood1
CACACCCACACCCTCAGACCCACAACCTCACACCCACACCCACACCCCTTTCTGGTCTTTGCAGTTTATTCAAACCACTGCCACCACCAGGTCCACCAGCAACAATGGAACTTTGGGTTTCACCATACTTCAATTTAATCAGTCGATGATTATCCCGGTCAGTTATATTGAGAGATCGGTTTCTATCAAGGTAAATTAGATATGGATGATTTAGTTTGGATATAATTACTTCTCCAACAGTCTCATTTATCAGTAGTTTTATTACTTCACCTTTCTCTCTGTCAGATATATAGAGAGATTCTTCATCATCTAGTGCTATACCGTACGCAGAAATACTACGTATAATTGTATCACCAGTCGAAGCACCACGAAACCAGCGTTGAACGCGACTATTTTCGGCATCACTAATGTAATGTGTTCCGTTTTTACTGAAAACAAAACCACGGGGACCATGCAATTGATCGGGTGCGTCTCCTCTACCGCTTCCACCGGCAACCACGACTCCACTTAAATCACCAACATTCCATTTAATAATACGATTATTGACATTATCCGAGATATAAATTGTTTGATTTTCGTCCACGACAATGGCAGCAGGATGATTCAATTGGTTAAGATTCGATCCTGCTCCGTTACCACCAGCCACAACTTGACCAACTCGTTCCCATGTAGCTGTTGCACAAATACCATCACCAGGTTTTGACGGCAAAGATGTGGCTAAATGAGTTGACGAAAAAGATACAAAATTGATATGTTCGACTAATGAAGTTGTTCAATATTAAATGATTTTGTTTTTGAGTCAAAATTTCATATCTATCTTAAAACACTTTTGAAGTATTGCCTATTTGAGATTTTATCATTATCTCATATCGACTTGCGATTAGAAATAGAAAACATCGTTTCTGAATGAGACAATATCAAAAATCTTACTAGAATGAGTAGTTGTTGCTGAAGTACTCATTGTAGTTATAAATGTCATTATTGTTGTTAATGGCTCTGTAGTAGTCATTGAAATTATCGCATCTGTTATCGATGCTGTTAATATTGTTGTTGCTGTCTCATCTGTTATTGACACTGTTGTTGCTATTGGTGATGTAATCGATAGGCTGTTTGTAGTTGCCGCTAATGTTCCGGTGGGTACTGCTCTTATTGTTGAAGTTGTGGTTAATACGGATATCGACAGTGATGCCGTTGGTGTTTTTGTGCTATTACTTGTTACCATCGTTGTAGTTGAGTTGACAGGTATGACAATTGTTGGTTTAGCAGTGATGAATGCCGTGATTGATGTTACTGTTTGCAGTCTTTATTCAAGAATCATGTGTTTCTACTGATAAAACAAAATCGAACAAATAATATAATCAGATGGTTGAGAAATTCGAACGTCTACCATTGTTGTTGTACTATAGTTCGCTATGGTATGAGTTACAACAGATGTTGTTACTGGATTTCGTTTAACAGTGAATATAACAGCACATGCAATTACGGTTGATAAAATTAACAAAGTTATGATAGCGACCAAAATAGAACGGACAGTATTGTGTCTGATAAATCTAAGAATTCTTGAAGGACCACTTGTTTTAACATGTGCCGTCGATTTTTTTCAGGCTGAAAAGACTTCTGTTGAATATTTCGCATGCGAATTGGTTTCTCGCTGCGATTGTGATGTGATGTCTTCTTGTGAACTTGTCTTGAATGATGATGAGTAGACTTTTGTCCTATGTTTTTTCAAAAACAGAAATACACACTCTTAAAGTAGATTGCAAACCAAAAAAAAGTCAAACATAATTTAAAAGGTTGTGAAGAAACAAGTAATTTTCTCATCAGACATCGATTAATATTTCTAAACGCAAGGAAACATTTTATGATATCTCACTGAAATGATTCACGACAAATATGAGATTTTATTGTACAAATGTATTCTTCATTTATATCAAAGAGTCACCTCCTGAGTAATGTTTCATTATCTGTTCATTTGAACTATCCGTAACGACCATAATGCCTTATTAGTTAAACTTTTATTTTGATTAATAATAAATGCGGAAACCTCGGATTTAAATCCGAGCGTTATGTGTACTTCAGAAAGTGAAGAAGCGATTCCTTAATCCAAAAAAAAAATTATTCAGAATTTTCAAAATCTGAGTTCAGATTCAGATTCCTCGACCTCAATTTGCTTTCGCCAACCTTTATAAAATATCGTTATTTTCTCAAAAAATCCTTTCCTTGGCCCAAAGTTTGAGCTCAAATTCTTAATGCTTCATATACCATTTTGTAGCTCGTGAAATTCTCTATCGAATGGTATATAATAGTTGGGGTTTTATTTTGACTATGATAGGAAAAGTCTTTTATGAAAGTGGGTATAGGTCGATTTTCTCCTAAGAGACCATAGGGAAAAATCAGTATTTTTGCAATAACTCAAGAAGAGCTCATCCAATCAGGCTCATCTTCGAACTCGACCGAGACATTGATAAGACTAAACTGTGTAGAAAATTTCATCATGATCTGACTCTCCTTTCGAAAGTTATCGTGTAAACGGACGGACGGTCGGACACACTGACCGATTCTAGTAGTGTACTCACTTTTTGAGTACACTAAAAATGAATCTGCATGTGTTTTACTTTTACCTTTCATCTCATGGAAATTTTATCAACGATGACTATAACGTGTTGTGTTAATTTCTAGTCTTCAATGTTATCAACTCTTTTTCATATTCTGCAATCATATGTAAATGGTCATTTTTTACTTATATTTGACAAAGATAATGATAAGAATCATTTGCCTAATCACATATTGATTTTTTACTCTGACATAGTTCTATAATATCAAATATAATGCTTAAAATAATATTTGCTAGCATTAGATAACTATGCTTATGGATATTGTGCTTTAATAAAAAGACGAATATCTCAAGTACAGAATAGTGGAATCGGGTAAAAGATTTGGCTACCTGGATATACTATGACGTTAGCCTGAAAACCTTCCATGATCATATATTGCGTAGTTCTCCATCAACAAGGACGATAAGAAATAAATATCACACGTTCTCTCTTCCTTTGTATAGGAGACTATGAGAATTATTGATAATAATAACTACAACAAAAGCCATAGCATTGTACTCATACTTACCTCATTTATTCGACTTTTATGCAGTCGAAGATATTCTGTATTAATCAGTTCATTTTGTTATTTCTTTAATGAAAACAATTCAACTATGGCTTATTTTTATTTAGGTGTGATAAGTTTTGAAATAAAAAGAACTATTTTAAAGTTTGAATCATAATAAAGATCATTTAACTCGTTCTTACTTCAAAAGAATACTTGAATATGCACTTTTTGATCGAATTGATTCTTGTTTCATCCAACAAAAAATAATAAATTTCAAAAGACAATATTTTATATTTGTATTAGATTGATATCCATGAAAACTCAAATGTGGGGAGTATATGAGACGTTTAATCGTCTCTCTATTCTACCCGCATCCAAAGTTTTTCTGGTGAAAGTTATTAAAAGTGAAAACTTGAAACGAAAAAACTTCCTTCGGTTCACCTTCCACCTGTGTGGGAAACATCTGGTGTCGTGATTAGCTGAAATACATGTTGTTGTTTATTCTGTTTCTGAAGTTCTTCTGCATGAGCCAAAGTACAACGTTGCTCACATTTTTCACAATAGTTTAACGAAGAACAATGAATACATCGGAAGAGAATGCCTTCAATATCGTTATGACAGCCATTACATCTGAAATGTTTTTTGTCATTAATCCATAGATTAAATCTATCAAAATATCTACCTAATGCCTTTATGAACGATTCTGTGCTTATTTTCTGGACGTGGTAAAGAATTTTTAATTTTGTCTGGTGCGGTATCGATGCTTGGTATGTAAGGTTTAGTATCGTCCCATGTGAAACTTTTGCCACATCCTGACTGTTGATCACCTCCGTGATAATTACGCCCACATACCATACTACTGCATCCTCCCATATGTTGCACAACTCGTTTACAATGCGGACAAAGACGACAATTTTGAGCTTTAAATGCTTCATCAGCCATTAGTTCTTCGTAACGACGACGCAATTCTTCGTTTCGCTTAACATTTGATCCTAATTGTCTTTCATATTCTTCTAATTGGGCACGATAGGTAACATCTTCTTGCGCCCGAGCTCTCCAATAATTGCCACGTTCTTCAAAATACAATAATATAAAACTTAGTTCACTGAGAATCCTTTCTCAATTGTTTTTACTCACCTGTATTACACCAAACAAACCATTGTTGTGTTATTTGAGCTACTTGTTGACAGTTTGTTCGATAATGATATTGTTGATTACAAATCGAACAAAATTCATTTCTGCAAGCGTTACATACGACCCGAAAACGCTGATTTGGATTTCGTGCTTCCACAACCCATTTACATCCTCGATTGGGACATTTAATGATGCCGCGAGCATGATTTATAAAATTATTGAATGTCTTCTCTGTTTGATACTCATGAAATTTTCTCTTCTGGCTCCGAGATACTCGCAATTGATTGATTTCTCCGTCATGTAGCTGATAATCACAGATACCACATGTAAGCAGTTCATTGTTATTCATCTTTGATGTGCACGATTGTTCAAAGCAATTGTAACATAATTTATGACTCTCTTTGCAACCAAAAACGAAAATATCTTCATATGGAAATGTTTCCATGCAAGCAGCACAATCAAGAGTAGGCACTTTGTATGGAAATTCGTCTTCTACAACGAAAAAGACAAATGAGTACTAAAAATCATGACCAACAATGATATGTGCGTCCAATCAACCGTAAGGACAAAAAAAATGCGCTGTTTTGGACCTATTGAAATTTACTTTCGCTTCCTGATTAATTTTTAGAAAATTCATACAGACTTCAGGTACAAATTTGTTAGAATTTTCTCAACTAAACATTTAAAACATAAAGAAAACGTCTAATACTGAAAACTGAATCGATTCACGCTTGACATTATTAGAGGACATACCAACTAGGGCTAATGCATCAACAATTTCATGAGGGTCGATTGTTCGCCGTTTCTGTCTTTGTAGTTCGATGTAATAACGAACTTGTACTGGTGTAAAAGGATATTTCAGCTTCGATGCGATGAAATCTATGAATGCTTGTCGCCGTTCGTGTACTGGAATATTACGACAATAGGCTGTGTGTTCATCTAATTGATAAATTTCGTATAAGCAATGGCAATACTCGCATGGTATCATATCATTTGGATTGCAAAATTTCACATGTTGTTCATATGTTTCCATCGTTTGAAATTCGATATAAAACAGACATCGAGGACATTGAGGACGTTGTTTTGTAATAACAAGTGCTAACAAACTTGTAAGCATATCCGGTTTCAACGGTAAACATGAAACATCATATTTTGACAACTGATAATTACAAACACCAGCACAACAACGTGGTTCGGTTTTTTCTCTGATATGTTCTTCCATAGACTTCTGCACACATGGAGTACATAGCATGTGATGGAATTTACACGGCATGACATGACTCAAAGTTTGTTTCAAATCGAATGGTGATGTACTAAAAGTAATATTTTATGAACCAAATGTATTTAATATTAGTTGTAAAGTGTGGGTGTAAAGTTAATGAATATGAATGATTAATATTTCTAACAAATGTTCTTCGACATGTCTTACTTTCAATTATCTCATTTTTCTCTTGATAAGTAGAACTTGAACTGTTTCAAGAAGCGACATGTCAACTCATAGTTGTCGAATATTAACTTCTAATCCACATGAGATATTCAAATGCAATCATTAATGAATTTCTAGCACTGATTATGTTCTAATCGAATTCAAACACTTTACTCACCACATGAAACATGAATATTTGCTATGTATGGATGACTTTGTTGAACGAGATGTATTAGATGATCGATTACGACATGCATTTACGTGATCATTATATTCCAATGCTGCAATATCCTTTGAACAAATAATGCACGATTTGAAATTCTTGGAAACTGTTGAAGCTATTTCTTGTCCATTTGTATCGGTATCCATTGCTCTAAATAAATAATTCATTAAATAAACAAAATAACAAACACTACTGTTTATTTTTACTTTCCTCTTAACAAATATTTGATTGTATGAAAACTATTTGCCTACAGTAGTACTTGAAGATTGTATAGCAAAATGTTTTTATAAATTCACTGTTCACTAAATGTCATTGTTTTTATGAGAGATATTTTATTTTATTTTCATCATTCACATCTTCAAAGTTTCATTCTTTAAACAATATGGTATAGAAGTTTGAAAATGTAAACGAATTCACAGTGGACCATGTGAACTTCATGAAATTCCTGTGTAGTATTGATTAATTTTCATAAATTTGTGTTTCAATTATCTATCAATAAAATTGGACAATCGATTTAAGCTAGAAAGAGTGAATACTGATAAATGTTTATACTGATTTTTTGAAGCACTCAATTAAAGCTTAATTTATATTCATTTTAGTCAGTGTGAATGGTTACATGAAAGAGTTTATGAAAGCAACAGATATAAGTCACTAACAAACTATTTTCTATAAAATAACATCGAACAGTTTACTTCGATCAATGTATTTGCTTCAAAGGTTTCGCTTGATTCATTTTTGAAGCATGATCTTCATTAAAATGTAAACAGAAGAATTTTCTCACATATTTTCATTGAAAAAAGTTTATTTCATGTTTAAAACATCTTCACATGTTAGCTGTATAAAAAAGGGGAAAAATAACTTACGTCATGAGTAAAACTTACGTGTATGTCTTTTGTATCAACTTTGATGTCAGTAGGTCAATTATTTCTAAAAGAAAAAACGAGTAACAATCAAATACTTTAAAAAGACGTATGCTGAATTGTTATCGTTAGCAAATATATGAATAGCCATGTGATGCATATTTGATGTGGGGAAAAAACAGTTTTAAGGTGAGAATCAAGAAACAAATATATACTTGTTACTCATTTCTCGACTGTCATATTGTTGTGTCGGACAGGAAAAGAAAACTATCGAAACAATGGTAATTCATGGAGGATTGACTCACTATAGTACAATGTTTGAGTCAACGCTGCTTCTTGGTTTTTTTCCCAGTGAAGCAAATTTTCTAGCAGTAACAAACATCTAATGATACCATGAATAAGACTCTTATTTATATTCATCAAGTAAAAAACGTCATTTTGAGCTTTCCTGAACTATAACACAATATATCATTGGTTGAAGCAGAAATTTTAATGAAGATGTGTGTTAATATGCAAATACATAATTGAATAAATACTAAGAAGAGCTACAACCATGTTTTTCATATTCTGAAACATCATCAGAATATCGATCTTTCAGATAACTTATTCATATTTGAATTTTAATGAAAGAAGTACAATAAAGTTATAATTATTGGATCTCGAAGTAAGCAGTTCAGAACCAATGATATCGAGCTACACTATACCAGAAATTTGAAGCTGTTCAGTTGAAAAGATGTATACCATCAATGAAGATGTCGGATATTGTTACACTATTAATTCTTATTAGTATGAAATGCACTTGAAAATTAATGCATTAATGTTTCAAAGATTAGTTTTATTGCATGAGAAGCTTCCTGTTGATTTATTACGGTAAAATCTCTATTAGTGAACATCCATTCTAAGTGATCAATCTGTTATACCGAACTATATTCTGTTCAATAGACTGAAATACAAAACAAAAGCTTAGTATAGATTACTTTAAATGTTCATCTGTTAAAACTCATGAGAATCTGATGCAATAATCTTTTTTTATACTGTAAATGAATCAAGCATATTTCGTGCTCTTATACACCACAACATTTCATCAGATTTGAACAAATAAATATTATTAAATAAAAAAATCTCTATATTCCGACGAATAGTCTCCTATGTGATCAATCTGTTAATTTTTTTTGTTTGAAAAATGAAGAAAAACTGGTTTAGGTTTTGAAACCAATAATTAGTACATTTCATTGTACTACTCCCAATCAATCTTGTAAGGAATGGTATCTGCGATGCAGAAGTTCAATATCTCACTGAACCTTTTCGAAAGAATACCAAAACCTGTTTTCGTTTCCATCGATCCTTGATTTTATATCTTTCTCACCCAGGAATTGACCTTATTCAGTGTTAAGGTGTGGGTTGAGATATATGTGTATGTCACAAATACATAACAAAAACGTTTTCTAAAGATATTAGTATACAATTTTATCGAGTAGTAAGACTTTCGTCTGAAAAAAAAGAATAATTGTGAACTTATGATAAATCGCAATGCAAATATCCATAAGTTTGTATCAGAATTGAGAAAAAGTTACCACCAGTGAACAAACAGCAACATTACGCTACTTTTCTCCACAAGGAATATTGAAAAATGCACTAAAAGCTTTAAATGTAAAAATGATAGAGATACTCAATACAGTCGTCTCATTGCAACATACTACTTATTGGTTTCTTTTAACCCTTCTTCTAACTGAAGGGTGTGGGTGTGTGGGTGTGGGCGAGGTTTGGGTTGGGGATGGGTGTGGGTGTGGATGTGGGTGTGGGTGGGTGTGGGTGTGAGTTAAGTCAACAGTTTTACCCACACCCACATCCACACCCACACCCACACCCAAAAACAAATACATCAGAAAGTTAGAAATAGGGTTAAATTGAGTTAATAAGTGTGAATCAAAGTTTTTGAAGTCATTGTTTATTCTAGAACAAAAGTCCTGTTAAATTTCTTTGCGAAACTCTTGTTCCTTATTCTACTTTACCATTTCTACTCGCATATAGATATGTGAACTAAAAATCTCTTATTTTTCAGTAGATAGAAAATGTCGATTGGAGAAATTCATTGCTTTAAAAATATACTTAAACGGTTTTTTAATGATAGGATCTGAAGACTCATCGGGCACTGCCAGATTACGTGAAGAATTAGCTAAATACCGTGAACAACATACTGAACTTCTCAAATGTTTTGATATTCTCAATGAGAAATCGAAACGTGAAAAGATCGAATCATTTGAAGATCTCGAGAAATCAAAAAAAAAGAAACAAAAACAGTTCTTGTAAACTTGGCTCAATGAACTAAACCAACTCCATTGGAAGATATCAATATTGGTCTTTTTGGTTTGACATCAACTGAAACATCAACTATAATTAATTCTCTTTTTGGTCAAAATGTTGCTAATACTGGTTTTGGTGAAACTACTACAAAAATTACACCATACAATGAAATTATATTTACACTATGAGATGTTCCGCAGCGAAATGATGAAGTATCATTTTTGAGTATGGAATAATATATCTTTCTTTAAAGGTCTTTCACGACGTCTCATTCTTATTCAAATGACTGTAAAAGAAAATTCGAGAATGATGAAATCGGATTACATTATTATATTGTTTTCAACAAATTTGACAAACTTGATCCAGAAGAACAAGAAGAAGTTAAAAATCAAATTAAATCTGAAATAAAAAATATTGTTCTTAAAATAGTCGAACACATATATTTTGTTAGTGCTAAAAATTCAAAGATGTTCGACGCCTGACTCACTATGGTTAATAGTTTAACAAGCTGTACTACATCGTAAGTTTCTATTTTTAGAAAATTTATGTAAAACGACCCTATCAAAATTTCGAGGGGTTGAAATCAGCAACTCGAGAAATAAGCATCAAAGATAAGATTTCATGTCGAATCATACATATTTACAGTTGGGTTAACTAAGGAAATTCATTTTAATATGAGAAGTATATAGGGTTAAAGGATATCAGTATATTTTGAAGCTGGCATGGAATCGATTGGGTAAGGAAATTAATTTTAATCTGAGAAGTACATAAATATAAAGTATACATACTTTGGAGGATGTGGCTGTGGGTAAAACCTACATCTCACAATTAATAACTATTGAATGATGCCCTTTTATATCATATCAGTATAATCTCTCGAAATATGTATGCATAATATTTGACAATTACAAATGTTAACACATAATGCACTTCGTTTTCTTTTTCGAAAAATATCAGCATAATAGACACTTCTGTAGACCACAGTGATGTGACATGAAAAAGACATTATTTAGTTGTTATTATTTGTTAAGATTATCCTGTCGGGAATGATGCGAATTTTTATGAGAAAAATTTGAGTTAATTGGAATCTAATTATGATAGAAAAATAAATAATAAAAGGAAAGAGTAATATGAAAACGAAATATTAATGACTGATCGGTAGTGGCAGTGAATAATTGTAAAAACGAGTGGTAAATGCCTCTTCTTAGAGTATAATTAAATGTTGAATAGTGTAACCTTTGACGACATATGAAACTTTCACATCTGTAGCCAGACTGGATGAATTGTGAACCAAACTGAACTGAAAGTGGATGGCTGCAGGTAATGCACAATTTTACTTTAAACATTATATCGATTATTACGAAGTACTTCACTTTATGTATGAAATATATATTAGCATTAGTACTTTTTTGGATCAAAACTGTTACATGAGTACTGATTCATCGTAATCATGTTAACGAAGTGGTGGAATAAATGCTCGAATCGATCTATAGTTATTTTCCAATTGTAATAATTCTGATGTATTCATTAGAATCTCATTTCCATGATAGATCTGTTTTACTTTCTCGATGTCTAAAAATATCGTTTGAAGCTTTATCTTTCATCGATTCTAAGTGATAATTACGGTGAATTGGTTGTTTATCGAACGAGCGGTCGGTTTTTCTATAGTACTGTTTAGTAATCATGTCAGTCAGTGTAAATTATTATAAGTGCATGAAGAAAGGCATTGGATGATTGATAACTGATGATGGTCGCATAATCAGATGAGAGACAAGTTTTTTTTTTTCTTTTTGTCGGAAAAATAGTTTTCAATATCTTCTACTCGAGAATAGGTAATGAGTACATTAGAAAAAAAAACACGATAGAATACGAAGTTCGATAACGAACGAATAAGTGATCTTCTTCTCGAATGAGATGAATTATCAATTAAACGTTGAGGAGAAATGATAGATGATGCTAATCAAAAGAACATCCACTTTCTTTTCACTTACCTGAAATGTCGATTGACGAAGAAACTCATGTAGTAATGGACGAATATTTATGTGAAGAATATTTTCTTCTTGATCCAAATTTGAATTGAAATCTACCGAGAATTGTTCCTAGATGGAAGATCATATTATTAACCTAAGCAGTCACCGGTTGATCATATCAATACTCACTCAATGGATTAGACATTTTTTTGTTTTTGAATTGGATGTTACAATTCATTTTGAAACTAAAATCAATCCATCGTATTGAACGAGTGATGATTGATGAGCAACTATTTCAGCATGAGGATTGACATTTAGCCGAAGATACACATAGAATCGAGCAGAATATTCATAGTACAAAATCCACACTTGATACCCTTGGATAGGATTCAGTTTTTTTTTCGTTAGGATAGCTGAATTGATTGTTTATGCACATCCCTGATCAATAAAGTGAATATCATTTCATGGTTGAGAAACAACAGGAGTTATTTCTATCAAGAAAACAGGAAACGCAAAAGTAATGTTTTATTTGAGTTTATTAAGAGCGTAAAAAGTGATAAACATGCAGGGTGGCCCTAAAGTAAGGTAACAAGAAAAAGAAATTTGAATATTTCCATTATGATTCGACCAAACGGGCTCAATTTCGTACTGAGGATAAAGGCATTTTCACACTTTAAATTCATACGAAGAAGGTTAGTAAGTATCTTTGTTAATATCACTATTAACCTCATCAAGAAAATTTCTATTTTCCCACAGATAGGAAAAGAAAAAAAATATACTTAACAAAGGTTTTCACTAATTTTGTCTGTATGGATTTGGAGTGTGAACATGCCTTTGCTTTTAGTAAAATAAATGTGGAAACCTCGGATTTAAATCCGAGAGTTATGTGTACTTCAAAAAGTGAATGAGACACATCAGTCATCCTAGAATGGGTGGACATCAAAATTATCCTGGCAAATCTTGTCTATAAACACTTGATTTCTATTGGCTACTGCTCAACCGATAGGATTTTGGGGTGAATACAACTCAGATTTGAACTCTTCACCTTCATTTACCCGAAGAAAGTCATTTTTCCTATAACTTGATTTCTATTGGTTACTGCTCAATCAATGGGATTTCGAGGCGAATGGAGCACAGATTCGAGTTCTCCGAGTCAGAAAATCTCGAACTATCATTTGTGTGATCGGAAGATAAAGGTCTAATTGTGGATAAATTAGAGCGTGAACAAAAACAGCAGCGAATTCCGTTGAATTATCTTTGCAATAGGTGAGTTACCTTTCTTGTTTCCTTATGTTTTATATAGCATATTGTAGCTCGTGAAATTCTCTATCGAATGGTATATAATAGTTGGGATCTTATTTGACTATGTTAGGAAAAGTTTTTTACGAAAGCGGAGATAGGTCGATCTTCGCATAGGGAAGCATAGGGAAAAATGACTATTTTTCCAATAACTTAGCAATGGCTCGGCCAATGATTCTCATCTTCGAACTCGACCGAGATATTGTTGAGACTAAACTGTGTAGAAAATTTCATCGCGATCGGACTCTCCTTTGAAAAGTTATCGTGTAAACGGCCGGACGGACACACTCACCGATTCTAGAGTGTACTCACTTTTTGAGTACACAAAAATCAGCTTGGTTGCTCAAGCCGTAATGGAAATATTCAATTTTCTTTTCGATCAAGTGACTTTTGCACTATCCTGTATATTATTTTTTTCATACCTGTGAAAACATAAAAATTTTCTTGATGAGATCAATAGTGATATTTAACAAAGGTTCTCACCAACCTTGTTCGTATGGATTTGGAGTGTGAACATGCCTCTATCCTTGGTAAAAAAATTGAGCCGACTTGGTCGACTCATAATGGAAATATTCAAATTTTTTTTCTTGTTACCTTAGTTTTGGGTCAACCTGTAATTGACAGAAAAATAAAAACAAAACGATTAATACGATGGAAGCAGCGCTATAATCAATCTCGAAAGATTTAATCATTCGATGAATAGTAATGGTAGTCTGGATAGATCCATAATAAAAATCACTTTTTAACATGGAAATCAATTTTTTCCACTCAGATGCTATTATCAGATATTCGAGAAATGGGTAATGGAATTCTCATCTAGATATATATACAACAGATTTAATAGATCCTGGGGTAAAGCTAACAAATCGATTGAATGAGAAATTTGACATTGTAATTGTTCAAGTAAAGAAAAGTTCGATTGAATAAACAACGGTTATATTCGTTCAAATTAGGCTCGTCTTCGCTTGAATCATCATGCACGAATAAACTATCATCAGTTCAATATAAATCAAACTTTTTATCATTCGTTTCATTATCAAACACAATTGCTCATCTGAACATAACAAGAATCGCAAGGTCTGAAAATCCATCGTTATTGAAGAAAGATTTGGAGCTTCGTTCATCTAGTTAATCTTAAGTATATTGATATGAATGAGTGTGAGGACCGATTTTTTTCTTTGCAAAGGCATTACCAAAATCGTGGCATGATTCGATATGATCATCTCATTCGAAATCCATTTAAGATAGTCTTATGTGAAATTTGTTAATCTTAATGCCTATTCAAAGATTTCCAATGCTTGTTCTAAACTGACAGAAGAAAACGTTCAATTTTTCATCAATGATGTTCGTGTTCGAGTTGGAATTTCATCAGTTAAACTTAGGTAAGTAAGTTCTATCTAACTTAGTCAATTATGATACATTTTATAAATCGAAATATAATGGAATTAATTGAATTAATTTGGTACATCGATCATAAAAATGATCAAATAAATTCAATATATTGAAAAATATCAAGTATCTTAATAATTTTCTTTCAAGCAACAGTTTTAATAGCTAAAACAGAAAACAAACAATATGTTTATATTCGCTTATTAATTATTCTTTTTTTTGCATCAAAGAATAAAAAGGAATGAATCAGATCTATATTTATAATTCTATGCTTCTGTGCATACTATATAACACACAATTTAGAGAGACAATTCGGATTGTATGAGAAAAACGAGTATAGATGAATAAACAACTACGCGTAATGATATATTCTGTTTCCTTTTCCAGTAAACGGTATATCATCCATTTGTTTCTCAATAATATAACTTATATAACGATGTAGATAATATCGACAACGAATTTGTATTCTCTTCTTTCGCCATTTCCGCATTGCACATGCATATAAAAACATTGGCTTATTGTATAATAGGAAACAACATACGAAGAAGTGTATATATATAATGGGTAAGACAAAAGTTTTGCATTAAGTTTTTTTCACGTTCACCATTTTTCGAATAACTTAATATTGTTGAGAGATATCTAACTCGAATTTTCATCATTGAAAAGAGCGATCACTGCCGTGTCTATCTGTATGACATTACTCTTTCGATTGGTGAAAACTCGAGCTCAATAGTTTTGAACTAATCGAAAATTATACGATGAAATGTTGTATGACACGATATCAAACCTTTGTGAAAAACATTAAAAAAATTAACATCAAGAAGATTTTGTCAATTTGATATTAAATGTTTGTTAGTTGAGATATTTCTATTTCAAATACTCATAACTGAAGTAAAAATAATGATCCGTTGTTGATCACACTATTAATGCTAAACTTTTGTCTCATTCGTTAGTTATACTCTTATACGTAAAAAGACTAGAATAACATTTTTCCTAATACTCTATAATTGTTTCTATTATGCTATGTGTATAAGCTATTATTATTTCAGAAAGTAAAATAAATAAAGAATGATCACTGTTGTTTTTGTTTTTTAATTATATTATAATTAGAACAAAATTTTCTCAATGATAAATGAAAAAAAAGCTGGTGATACTGATTCATCATCATCTTCATCAACAACAACAACAACAACAAGACTAATATATAATACAAAAGAAAGAGTTTGTACAACAGTTCCAGCAATACCCACATATCGTCTTGATATTGGAGATTTATTTTCTAATCCATCGGATTCAAAAGATAAACCTAATTTAGATGTACTTAAACAACATATTTTACTCGAAGGTCGTCTTACTGAACAAGCTGCACTTCGAATTATCGAAACTGGTAAGAAGATTTGTTTCTTTTTTCTTCGAGCAAAATTAGTTTTTAATTAGTATCAGATATGTTTACTGACTAACTTGAACTATACATTAATCGATCATGTAGGAATATCAGCTGAAATTTTTCGGGTTAAGCAACCCAACGAATGTAATATCTTATAATGTGAGGTCAGTTAGATAGCTTTTTGTCCGATCCGAATTTACATATGCGCTTAATAAAACTTGCAGATTGAGATCTAAAATTAGTTCTGTTTTTGATTAATATTCAATATTTAATTTTTTATCAATCAGGTACTACTCTTCTACGTGAAGAGCCAACATTATTAAATATTGATACACCACTAACTATCTGTGGTGATATTCATGGACAATTTTATGATTTAATGAAGTAAGTGAATAGAATTTTTAATAACTATTCAATGTTTATTTTTCTCATGGTAGATTATTTGAAATTGGTGGTTCTCCATCTGATACTCGCTATTTATTTCTTGGTGATTATGTTGATCGAGGTTATTTTGGAATAGAATGGTTTCATATTATTGTTTGTTTTTATTTCATTTGAAGATATTTATTTTTTAGTGTACTTTATTTATGGTCACTGAAAATTAATTATCCTCAAACATTCTTTTTACTCAGAGGAAATCATGAATGTCGACATTTAACGAATCATTTTACGTAAGAAAATTTTTCTTTAACAATTATATGAAAATTTTCACTTTTTTTTTGTAATTTAGTTTCAAACAGGAATGTATTGTCAAATATACAGAAAAAATTTATAATAGTTCTATGGAAGCATTTGATTGTCTTCCATTAGCTGCTCTTGTCAACAATCAACTTTTATGTGTACATGCTGGTCTTTCACCAGAAATTTATACTTTAGATGATATTAAACAGGTAAAATATATTGACCACCGATACATTCTAGCATAGTACAATTGTTGTCAATAATCCTACTATTCAGTCTATATACAGAATATAACAAAATTATAGTCCCTCCTTTTATTTTTTGAGATTTTTCAATCAAAGATAGATAGTTAGATGAAATCTAAATAATGATTTATATAGCTCTTGAAATTCTCTATCGAATAGATTGTAGACTGAAATTTCAAAAGAAACTATATGAAGTGAATTTTTCAAAAAACTGTTCTACTCAAAATTCAGATCTTCGAAAAGTTTGTTGGACATATTTTTCAATGTAAACACTTGAAAGAGCAAAACAATTCTGAATAAAATGAAGGATCGCTCAGTTCTTCACGATGTTACATCAGAAAAACTAAAAAAACTGCAAAATTGATCGAAAATCGCTAAAAATTGGGTAAAAACGGCCTTTTGTCGTTTTTTTTCTGACGGTTATAATTTTAATATGAAACATCGTGGAGAACTGGGCGATCCTTCATTTTATTCAGATTTTTTTGCTCTTTCAATTGTTTATATTGAAAAATATGTCCAACAAGCTTTTCGAAGATCTGAATTTTGAGTAGAACAGTTTTCTGAAAAATTCACTTCATATAGTTTCTTTTGAAATTTCAGTCTACAATCTATTCGATAGAGAATTTCAGGAGCTATATAAATCATTATTTAGATTTCATCTAACTATCTATCTTTGATTGAGAAATCTCAAAAAATAAAAGGAAGGATTATAATTTTGTTATATTCTGTATTTCCATAAAGTTTGAGAGTGATATATCGCTATGAGTAGAAGGCTGATTTAACGTAGTTTTCTCAAGCTTCTCACAAAACTTCCGACAATATCATAGGACTAAATCGGAGTATCTATAAATAGATATTATCGACATTCAAATACAGTGCATGATGAATATCATTATTGGATTAATGAAAAACGTAAATCTTCTAAATCAGGTTGACAGAATTAGTGAATACTTAGGGTAGATAAAGATCTAAAAGTATCCATACATATTGACTTTCATGTTTACATGACAGTTGAATCTAGCATAGAAGAGAAGTGATCAAACTATTAGAATTATTCATCGATATATTCGCTAGCAACACGTTTTTTGTTTTGCAGTATTTCAGCCAACTGTATCTCTTATAAATAGTTCAATCTTTTTTTTTGTTGTTATTTCTCTAGTTGGATCGATTTCGTGAACCACCAACTAATGGTGCAATGTGTGATCTACTATGGTCTGATCCAGCTGAAAATTATGGAAATGAAGAAGGATTATTAACATTAGTTGCAACTCCTCGTATGAATGCACAAGAAAAATTATCATCATCAGCAATAATTAATTCATCAGAATCATTATATCTTCCTAATACAGCACGTGGTTGTTCTTATTTTTATACATATACTGCTATTAATGAATTTTTAATACGTAATCAGATACTTTCAGTAATACGTGCTCATGAAGCACAAGATCTTGGTTTTCGTATGTATAAAAAATCATCTAATACTGAATTTCCATCATTAATAACAATATTTTCAGCACCTAATTACTGTGATGTTTATGAAAATAAAGCAGCTATTATTAAATATGAAAATAATATTATTAATATTCATCAATTTAATTATTCATTACATCCATATTGGTTACCAAATTTTATGAATATATTTACATGGTCATTACCATGTGTTTGTGCAAAAGTCAATGATATACTTTTAAAAATTCTTAATATATGTAGTGGTGAAGAATTAAATCAATATGATGAACATTTTTACTCATTAATTGAAAATAATCAAATAGAACAACGTAAAGAACAAATACGTTCAAAAATACGTGCTGTTGGTAAAGTTGCTAAAATTTATAAAAAATTATGTCAATTAAATGAAAATGTTATTTCATTACATGGTTTAACGCCATCAACTAGTATTATAGAATTAGATAAAGATATAACAGATGAAGCTGAACTTGCAGCTTTAATTCTTTGTCAAAAAGCAGCATCAGCAAAAGAACATTTTTCAAAAGTAAAAGTACTTGATCAAGTTAATGAGCGTCTGCCATCACCTAGAAAAACAATTCCATCAGCTGATCCAAGTATTGCTGAATGCATTTGAACAAGCATCAAATGTTAATCAACTATCATACACTATTAAAAAATATATGCCATCAACAGTATTTGCAGATGTAACAGTACAAGAAATTGTTAATATGATATGTCAAAATTATGCTGCCATACCACCAAGTTCACTTCTTAGACGTTCATCAACACTAGTTGTGGATTTACCAATAGTTGCCAATGAAAAATCAACATCAACTAAAAAATAATCCCAGTACTTATTTTTACCTTTGTTTGATTTAGTTTTTCTTTCTATCTTTGATTATTATTTTCCTTAATCTGCCTTATTTTGATTATTTATATACTCTTACTTTTAATAAATGAAAATTACGTGTAGAACTTTCATAATGATAATCTTTTATTTACATGGAAATGTTTCGAGCAAAGTGTCTGATACAGGACACATTATAGC
>CAJNOP010001403.1:18617-33043 GCA_905250075.1 Rotaria sp. Silwood1
AACAGTCATTGATCATTCTATTCTTGTTTCTTCGTACAATATCTAGAAAATTCAATATCTTAGAAATAAAGGCACGAGGAAATGAATCCTTTTCGGGTCTTTCAATATCTCATTGAGATCTACTTATAGCCAAAAGATGGACTCTAAACGGCTTGAACACCTGGGGACCTTCCCTCGTCAGTGTATATTTCGCCATCTTTCAACCATGATATTTTTAGACAGGACTTTTACGATGACTATTACCGTAGGCACCTTCCAAACTGACACACTCATAAGTAGATTTCTACTTATTAGATATCGCAGATCTATTTCATAGGCTCTAGACATATTTTTTATCTTGTGACTAGGATCTCTATCGCTTAACAGAAATATATGAATTGCAGCTTCGAAACTAAGTACTAATGGCCTTTAGGTATTTATGACAACTATGAGAACTTTGGACTTCCAGCTCCGATTCGAACAAAAGCTTTTCTCAATATATATATAATCTAATCAGCATAATTCACAGGGAAAGTTGAGTGTAATTATTTAATCAATGATACCAAATTCAATTAATATTTTGGTAATAGAGATGTCTCAATAAGTAAAAATTATTGAAAAAACTCAGCTCTCTAAAAAGTTCCTATTTCTCAAGAAATTCATCACACAATGGTTGCTTCGACTAAAACGACGACTTTGAGAGGGCTCAGTCTCTTAAGGAATGTATCTTAGAGAAGTGAAGTTCCTGTGACCAAAAACTGAACACTACAAAATTATACAGAAATTTGTCTAGGATCTCTTAGAATCTTCTCTGAAGGCAAATTGAAAAACATCAAAAATGACTTCTTATTCATAGAAAATGCATTCGAATTCGCTCAGAAATTAATAGAGGCATTTTGTCATATGAAACAGTTTGTACCAAGCTTTAATTGCTATGCAATTCTCTGTTAGCTTCTAGAAAAACCCTAAAAACCACAAAAGAAAACTTTTAAAAAATTGTCCTGATTTCTTCAGAACTTTCGGTTTTATCCGTAAGCTTCTGAAGACCACTCTACAAGACTCCGTCATCGCTCAAGAGATCAAACTCGACTGAACTCATCGCTTTAGTCAAAATCGTGGCTTTGTGGAGAGCTTTCTAAGCGATCGGAACTTTTTAAAAGGCTTAAACTTTTAACATTGTAATTACTTGATGAGGGATCTCTATAGCCATAGTGTTTGTTGCCTACATGATTCGTTCACGAGATATATCTAGATAAATTGTTGAAGGATGACTATTTCGTCTTGTACCAGATAACAAAGAAGAAATCATCAAAAATTCAATCATTACAACATATTTTGTGAAAAATACACCTACTTGGAATCTATAAACAATAAAATTTTCAAGCAAGAAGGATATAATTTTGATGATATATAGATATCAGACAAAAGCTTATAAAAATGGGATACTTTTTGCGAAAATGTGTTCAAAAATAAACTACATGTTTTGAGAGCGGATTGTGGTTCTGAAAGGAATATTCAAGCCCAAATCAGCCCACATCCACATCCACACTCACATCTGTACTCGATACTCCACATCTCACAATCTGCATTTCTCACGCTGAGTCTCACAGTTCGCACCCCGCAGTTCATGCCACGAAATTCTATATGCGCATCCCCAATAATTAGAGTACATTAAGTATGAGCATTTTAGTTTCGTATTGCAGTTAGAAAATCTGGGATTCTGATGAGAATAACAGCACACTTGATGATACCAAACGTTTTCTTATTTTGCGCTTCTTCTTCGTTTGGACGTATGCTCTGCAAAGTTTCTAACATGCTGAATGTTCTTAAAGGTAGTCGAAGTTTTTTCTGTTCTGTCTTATTCAAGTGCTTCCAAGTTCTGAGAATTGCTGCATCAGTGACTGTTTCTTGATCTTATGTTTTTTTTCTTCTCAATGCGAAATTTCATTATCAAGGTTGTCTGATGGAATGAGAAGAATGGCGAAAGAAAAACAAAAACAAAAACAATCATATTGCCGAGCTACATAGATGACTATGCAACTATAAAAATGCAATATGCTTGATGACGTGCGTTTTCTTCAAAAAAAAACGGAAGAAGACGTCATGATTTTTACAATGCATCATTAAAAAAAATTTCTTCCACTCAAACTTATTTCTTTTATTGGGCAGAAATATGTACGATACTGCATCTATGAACAGTGTGTTTTTGTTGAAAGTAGCGAATGCATATACTATCGTAGCTTTTATATTGTAGATATTAATATGAATCGAAACTTCATTTTAGTTTTCATCGTTCTTATCTTCGTAAAAGGTAAGCTATGCTTTGATAATTTATATATTCAGTCATTCTACTGAAAATTTTCATGTGGCATCAGAGACTCTATGGTTCTAAGGTGCGTGAGCTTGATGAGAGTTAACTAATATGAAGTTTTACTGTTTTTAAAGATTTCATATTAGCTGCAATCTTCCAATACTTCACCATAACTGATTGCTCGCCCTAAACAGCAGCTAAAAACGCCACATTTTGTAGTCCTTCATGCGTTCTAGCAAGAGAGCTTGGATGATTTAAATACGATCACAATAATAACAGATAACCAGGTCAATCCCGCTCGGCAGTAAACAGCCGTTCACTAACCAAATACGATGAAAAACGGCAACTGTTTATGTTAGCCATATACGGCAGCAGTAAACGATGCTTTCCAGCATATTACGACAATCGTGCACGGTGCCCGTAAAAGTCCATCGTAAACTACTACCGTAACAATACGGTGACTGTATACTTCGGTTGGAAAACAATGTAAGGCATCGTATACGTCAGCCGTTTCCAGTGGTCGTTTACAACAGCCGTATCTAATGCTTTACGGCATACTACGGCCATTGTAAACGCCGACCGTAGAGTATCACGGGAAACGACTCGCGTGAAAAGACGACGATTGCATACGCTGGTATTATAAAATGTCGTAAAGCACAGTGTACGTTAGCAGTATACGGTAGTCCCTTACGGCGATCGCAAACGATGTTTTACGATGATTTGCGGCCGTTCTAAACAATTGCCATAAAGAGCCACCGTGTACGACTTCCGTAACAATATGCTGACCGTATACATTCATCGCATACTATCGCGATGCACCGTCTGTGACTGCTGTAACTCGCTCGATATAGAATCACTATTTGTTATTGTATGTCATCGCAAACGATCGTTAATGTCGGCAAATTTCTATTATTGAATATCAATAACATACTCTCACCATGAAGTATATTAGTCCACAGGTAACATAAGTTGCGTTTCCACAAAGTGAAGAAAGAATTTCAGGTTTTGCCTTCTGATGCGAGCAGCACTTTTATAAAATTCAAAGTTTTTAGAAGAACTTTTCCATGCCCATTTTGCTGAACATCCTCATGTGTCTCTGTAAGATGTATGAAAGTCAGAAACGATATCACAGCATAGCAACAAAGAAGCTACATACTTCCATAGTTTATTCATACAAAAAAAAGACTAAAAATTAGACTGACATTGCCTATTTTCGGAGAGTGTGGGTGTGGGTGTGGGTGGGCATGGGCGTGGGCATGGCTGTCGGTTGAAATGTCGGCGATTTGAACCCTAACGCTCACACCAACACCAATCTACACCCACAGCCATATCCATATCCACATCCGCATCCACACCCACACCCACACCCACACCCACACCCCAAACCCACGTCCACACTCACACTCACACCCTCTAAGGTGATGATTGATGTATTAGCATCGCTGGCTTATCTCGCTAAGAAGGGATGCGAATACTAAAAAAAAAATAGTCATCATTGTAGATTCCTCATACATCAAGCGATTTCACTGGTTTTAATTATACAACTTCAAAATGAGCTTTTCCTGAAGTTATACTAAGGCAGACGAGACGTCCTCTTACTTAGGAACACAAGTCCTAGAATAAATATGAGATCAATAATAGCATGAAAACCTTACAGTGGTTACCAGTGTAACAGTACCGCTCGTTTAACCTACAGTCTTCTCAGCTTGTCCCCCGTAAAATTCATCTTACCCGTGATAGATGAAAGCGTATATACAAATCATTAATTCCAACAAGCTTTTTCGGTATTTTATACGCTGACACACACTGGTACCATACTTATGCAAAGATCATTCCCCGTTGCATTCACTCAGGTCACAATACCGATCCTTTTTGGCATTTACTAGTATTGGTTTTCAACAATATTAGTTTCCAAACATCTCGTATTTTTTGCGACAGAAAGAGTTTTTTGAGAAAGTAACAATTTTGTTATGAAGTTTGATTGAAGCTTTTTGGTACCGAGGAATGTAAATCTGAAAGAAGCTTTTCTGAACTGATGGGTATGGGTGAGAATATGGATTTTCTTTCTATCCACACCCACACATGTGTACCACATATTCACACCTTTGCTGTAATATGACAGCGATTGAATACTGTTGGAGTGTTTTCATGAAAGTGTCAGTATTTAGTATCAGGAAACCTACCTTGAAAAAAATTTATTAAAAGCAATGCGAATTCGTGTCTAATTGGGAAGAATGCAAGATAATTTTACGAAGCAAATCATCAATTATTTGCAGTTAGCAGAATCTAGATCGATTCCAAAAGTAAACATCACTTTTTCGATGATCTATAATATAGTACTTTCTCACTGTATAGTGCGACGATGGATTATGCTGTAGGAGTTTTCAAAAAGAAACTACCAAGATAATTTTTAAAAGTCTTTTAATTGTTTTCAATTAATTGTGTATTCAATTTTGCATGCAGTCGCACATGATGTTTGTCCCAGGAGAGATCAGAAGCGCTTATATGGAAAACCGTTCTGAGCAGGACAGATGGTTCTATGTACAGAAGAGAAATCGCATCACGAACATAACATACAATAGTATGTCAGTATATGAAAAATCCAAAATTCATTCTCTGTATTAAGCAAATATTAGTAATTTGAGAAAGTTACAAAAATAGGTATGAATCGACAAAAACAGTTGTTCAGGACTTGGTGGAAAATGTCGAAAAGGAAAATGTCGAAAGAAGAAAATTTTGATAAAAAATGGAAAAAGGAAAATGCAGAAAAGGAAAAGGCCGAAAAGGAGAACGTCGAAAATGTAAACAGCTAAAAAAGGAAAACATCGAATAGAAATTTTGAAAAAGAAAACGTCGAAATAATTAATCTCTTCTTGTGATATATGACTAATTCATTAATTTAGAACGAAAAAGATAAGAGAATATTGACAAGATAAGAAGATATTGACAAGATAAGAAGATTTTTTTTTTTTTCTTTCCAATTAGCAATGATAAACCTGACAATAGTTCATTTGCGTTGATTTCCTTTTTGATGTATCTGCTACGAAGAGTATCAAATCTTATTTGAAAAGCTTTTGTTTTCGTCGATTGTTTCGGTGCAGATGCACCAGCATCAAGTTGAATTGAAATATGTTCAAAACGAACATGTTCACTTTGAATTAATTGTATAAAGCTCCAAATATTAGGATGCTTTTTTGATAATCGAGTTGCAAATCGAAGATTATAAGCTAAAATATAAACAATGAAGGATAGAACTTTGAAATGAAAGAGATGAACAACAACAACATTCTCACCTTCTGAAGTATTAAATAGACGAACAGATAGAACCGGAAAAATAGAGATGACATCAGATAGCTATGTGTGTATAACGATTGAGGAATAATCATTGATTATGTAACAGTAACCAATGAGAATACAAACAATCTAATTTTGATCGTGACATGTTTAAATAAATTCGACGTTTTCCTTTTCTACATTTTTGCTTTTTGATGTTTTCCTTTCTATGTGTTTTTTGTTTCGACGTTTCCCTCTTCGACATTTTCCTTTTCTATTTTTTTTTCGACATTTTTCCCTTTCGACATTTTCCTTTTCGACATTTTCCGCCAACCCCTTGTTCATACCTAGCTTCTTTGTTCTTCACAGGGCAATAAAGTAATAATATGAATTATAGTGCAAAATCGTACTACTATAACAAAGTTCAGGTGTCTTGTATTGCTTACGCAATCAGACCATTGTTCATCTGACTTATACTATTTTAACCCCTTGGGGATGGGTCACGTATATAGACATGATGGCTCTGCATGAACTCATAATTCACTTATGAGTGTTTTTTTATAATATTCTTCTGGTCTGTTTGCGAATGACGATCATGCATCAGCATCGCTCTCATCTTCTGCCATTTCTTTTCTTTATTTGGCCAGAAAAATATCATAAGAGACACCCATAAGTGAATTATGAGTTCACGCAGAGCCATCATGTATATATACATGACCCATCTCCAAGGGGTTAAGAGTAGCTGCTAATCTAGAACTAGGAAAACTATTCTTATAATCATGAAAATTTTCTATCAACGTTTGATGTGAAAGAATCGATCACTGCAACAGGAGAAAAGTAAAATAATATTATGATTCTAGCTGATCAGTTATATGCGAATAATGCTGATCAATCAACAACTGCGGCAACAATCTTCTTCGCCCAAATTATGCAATCTGTTAACGCGGCACGAATCCCTAGAGCTGTCATTGGTGTGACCACAACGACACGCACTACTCAAACCACCCAAACTACTGCGACCACAACAACTCGTACTACACAGACTACTCGAACGACCCAAACTACTGCAACCACAACAACCCGTACCACTCAAACTACTCGAACGACTAAAACAACATCTGATCCAACGCTTACTAACGAAACCTCAACAGACACAACGACGACTGAACCATCAACAAGTACAACAACGACTGAAACATCAACGAGTACGACAACTTCTGAAACCACCACGACTACAACAATATCTGACACATCAACAAGTACTACAACATCTGAAACATCAACAACTACTACAACATCTGAAACATCAACAAGTACTACAACGTCTCAAACATCAACAAGCACTACAACTTCTCAAACGTCGACGAGTACTACGACGTCTCATACATCAATGACTACAACAATGTCTGAAACGTCAAGTACTAGAGGATCATCTCAAACCGTGACAACTACTGTCGTCACAACCATATCTACAAGAATTAGCACCAACAGCATCATAAGTGTTATCACCTCCATAACTACAATATTGTCCAACATGACAAAAAAGCCAACATCGACAGGTAGGACTTAGCAGCATGATTTTTAGAGGTACTACTACTAAATGGAAAGAGATTTTCTTTTGTTGAAAGACTGTAGTCAAAGATGAGCAGAAACAATACAAAGTGAACTACCTAAACAACTTAGATTGATAAGAAAAAAAAACATTCACTTTTCTTTAGATAATATTTTGACGCAGATCTGTATAAATCATGTCTAAAGTTTATCTAATTATATAACCTATTGTTGACCACTTAATGCTACATACGTCTACCTGAACTTACTTTCTGTACAAAGAATTAAATCAACAGTCATAGTGCTATTTTCTAGTAAAGCTTAATATGAGCTGCATTTAAAAAACGTTTCCAAAAGTGTCCACCATTAGGCATTTGGAATTAAACGTAACTTAATGAAAATGCTAATGCTTCTATAGATCACCAAATATATAAACAAGATAAATAGTTTGTTACCTTATAACACTGATAGTTGTCATTCGAAGCAAACGAAAAACAAGTCAGTGGATAAGCGGTACCAGATCAAGTATAGCCATATCAATGAGAGAGAAGACTTGAACAAGATTAAGACAATTATATTGTGTCCAAAAAAAAGTTGTCCACTATTAAAATGTACCGATCAATGATGACTTCACAGCTATTTACTGATGTCATATATTGCTACAAAACACGAAATAATACACCAAGCCAGATGTAGGTGTGGGCTTCAGGAGAAACAGAAGATTTACTCACGCATTATGCCTATCCTCTTTGACATTGCTCTCAAGCCCGACAACGAAAGATAAAAAATGTTTCGAGTATTTCATTGAAATTTATTCCTCATGATACTTTTCATGTCATTTTAGGACCGACTATTGTTAAATCAACTTACTCAACTGCATTGACTGACCATAATGATAAATTTCCTCGCATTGGGAAGATCAACTCTTATTACTATCAAGCAATTAATATTCTTGCGTATATCACGGGTAATTACACTTTTACAAGCAACAGCACTATTGATATGGTTGGCTACTTATACAATAACAGTTTTGATAAAAACAGATTGTCTGTGAATCAACTCGCAAAAAATGACGATGGAGGTGGCAATTTACAGTTTAAATTGGTATATAATCTTCAAGCTGGAGTGAAATACATTCTTATAGTAACAACGTTTAATCCGTATGTTCTTGGACCGTTCTTAATAACTGTGAGTGGCCCAGCTAGCGTAGATTTTTATGCAAACACTAATGGGACAGAAACTTCGCCTGCAACAACCACAACAATCAGTCGAACAACCACAACTAGCCAAACCACAACAACCAGTCAAACCACAACAACCAGTCAATCCACAACAACCAGTCAATCCACAACAACCAGTCAAACCACAACAACCAGTCAAACCACAACAACCAGTCAAACCACAACCACCAGCCAAACAACAACAACTAGTCGAACAACAACAACCAGCCGAACAACAACAACCACAACCACAACTCCATTCAGTTTAACCAGTAAGGAAACTAGTCATTTATAGGATGTAGATTTGTGACGAGCTGCATACAGGGCATTTAAAAATGTTTTCTTTCTAAACAATCTCCTTATATGTTCTATACTTTATAAATCCGAGCATTCTGAGAATTACTTCTTTACATGATCATCGACAACTTCGTTGCTTATGATTCAGACTATAATTTCAGTAAATCTATCTATTAGATCTTGTAATATGATGAAAGATGACTAGGAATACATTCTTTTTTCCATAAAAAGAAGGTTCTATGATACATTTCAAAATAAAAAAAGATGGTCAATATAAGTGGTATAACTTGGAAGTGAGTGTATTCAAACATTGATCACTACTTGTGTGGAACATGATCTAAAAGAAGTGTTCAACTACATAGGGTAGAAATTTGCACCTCTGATCTACTGATCACAGAGCCTTATAGGAACTCTCCTAACAGAGGATGATAAATGTATCTTTTTCTTCTACAGACTATGACAGGCAAGCCTCAAAGAGTTACACCGCTTGTATACCACTAAGATTTTATCTAAATATATGAACTACTTTCTTACTGCAATTCTAGAATATTGAAAAGACTATGATTAAGAAATTTGTTCCATAATAGAACCAAAAACTTTTCTCATGTAACATACAACTATAGGTGTGTCTTATTTCGCATTTTAATTCTAGAAGGATTGCCTTGACGACCTTTACATTTAGGTAATGAAGATGGACAAATTTGTTTTTGAAAGAAGATAGATTATGATGTTTGATATCCAGAGGAATTCTAGAAATTTTACACAAACACTGACTTTTTGGAGATGCCAAAAACCATCTAAACTTTTTCTCGACAATGCGGATTAGATAGAAATACAAAATCTCTACAAACTTATTTAGTTAAAATAATGCAACGCTCTCATTTAGGACTAGAGGTATCCGAAAGTCTAAGCTTTAGAAAAAATAGTTGTTGGCCAAATATCTACCTTGTAAATGTTCATTTTTACTTCGCATACCTTCCAGATTGCAGACCATGAGAAATGACGTATATCTATTTGTTCTGGATACCATACGAATTCAACCAGGAGGCTTGATAGCTACATGTCTCACGACAGCTCACATGAAGACAACCAACGGAACAATATACTAACATTAGCAACTTGTATTGTTGAAGTTACGTAATGCCCAGAATAGATAGATATAGATAATACCTTATATTTTTGCAATCTGAAATGGGTGGAATGCCAAAACTAATACATCGAAGGTCGTTCTTTCACCTAAAGCCTAGTTTTTTCGAGGTGTACGTTTTCGAAAATCCCCAATCTGAAACTAGATTGTGAAACTGTTTTGAATAAATAAGTCTGCAAAAGATTCTTCACTGTATCTAATAGAAATTGATCACAAAAAGCTCATGTGATGCTTATGAATATTCAAATTCAACATTGTTTGCCAAAAAAATAGCTGACCTATACTTGTCACTTTAATATGACAATGGATATCTTTAGATATATCCATTGAGGAACTATTCCAGCAGCAATAAACGTCTATTTAAACTACCTCTTCAAGAAAATACGGTGCTACGACAGAAATTAGTAGGTTAGTTCGAATTTATGGCATACGGATTTTATAGTGGTCGAAAAGAGAGAATAAACATTTTCGTTTGTACTGTATGATATACTGAATTACATAAGAGCTTATTTTGATTGGTCGTGTTCCTTCCTTTTTTTTTACATTCCTGTATCTTCGCTGTGATTTCTATGCAACAAATTACTCAATTCAACACTTTCATTGTGTTTTGCATGCAAGTGAGAAGTTTAATAAGAAACTTTTGTTCCAAATTAACAAATAAAAAGCCTCTTACTGTGATTTAGAATGTTAGAAATAAGCAGTACTTAATGACTAATAAATCACTGTAACCAGAATCTAACTCCATATAGATGATCTAAAAGAGAAAACGTTTCTGTAAGAAAACCTATATTCCTGAAGGGAACAGAATCAGCGAGGTTATATCAGAGCAAAATTCTTTGTGTTATCATTCACAGTTACTTCTTCAACAGCTAAACGAAACTTTGTAGGTAAACAAAAATATTAGCAGAAACCTCTGAGCAAATATACTGCATTTTAGCAAACAAACACCTTCCGTTGTAACCCATTTCGATACTCACCATCTTGAAAATATAAATTAAAAAGATTAAGTAAGCTTTCGAGCTATATGAAAGAGAGGAACATCTCTACATTTTATGGAAAGTTCTACTTACTTGAGTGTACAAAAACAAGTATGTATTCCTCGATTCCAATTCTTCGTGTATATTTAATGGTTAGAATATTTGTGAAATATCATATGCATTATTATTAGAAATCTGTTATTGTTAAAAGTTTTTGATACTGTTTTCATCATCTTGTCAAACTGCATTACATTTATCGTTAATTAAGACTGTAGTTTCAGAGTAGATATTGCAGAAACTATTTTTCTAAACAACTTCCATGTAGATGACACTTTTAACTGAAAAATTCTTGAATCTACGACTCATTCGTCTTGTAAAGAAAATATAATATTGCATAAGAGACAAAAAAGTAAACCATTCTTTCGGTTTTTAAACTGAAGCATGATAAATTAAGCAAACGAATATATGCTTATGCCCAGTCACAGTAAATACCATCACTGCTACAACTCTCAAATCTGACAATGAGAGATGAACACTAACCCGAGTATCTCATGGAAATATACTTCTCTTAATGCTTTTTATATCATTATAGAATCAAATATTATAAACTCAATTTACTCAAGTACATTGACTGAACATAGTGATCGATTTCATCGAACTGGGAACACTAACTCTTACTACTATCAAGCAATTAATATTATTGTGTATACCACAGGCAATTACACTTTTACAAGCAACAGTAGTACTGATATGTTTGGCTACTTATACATTACTAGTTTCGATAAATACAAAGTGTCTCTTAATCAACTCGCATATGATGACGATAGTGCTGGTGGTGTACAATTCAGACTGACATATGGTCTTCGGTCTACAGTGAAATACATTTTTGTCGTAACTACTTTTTTACCCAATGCTAAAGGAGCCTTCAAAATCCTTTGTAGTGGACCAGCAAGTGTTTTTGGTGGATCGGGTGAAGCACACCATGAAAGCAACCACAAATGACATTTTCACATATTGACTTTGGCGAAATTAAATTTTTCGAGAATAATTTTTGCTTTTTCTTGACCAAGATAAAAAGATGTAAAAAGTTTAGGAGGATAAGAGTGTTGCTAAACATAAAAGCTTCACTCACAGCCATAGCCACACTCATCGCTACATTTTCACACCCATACCTCCCTTTTTTTACTGTCGCAGATGGAGGACTAGATCAGTGTTGATGCGTTGTGTTTGATATCAATAAGAAAAATAGTTTTTTTGAAAGCGAAATCAAGTGTTTTGCAGATAAATGAAACTTCTACTGAATGAACTTGAATTCATATTTTAAACTGACCCAAAGATAGAAAACCAAAAATTACTGTCTATTATGGGTCACTTGATAGGTAACATTATATCTCTTTATTGTTCTCTTGAAAAAATTTCAGAATTCTTCCAGTAATTGAGTTGATATTTTTCAGTGCTGAATATTCATAGAACTTCAAGCTAGAAAATAAAATTAATTTCTATTATTATTGAGTACATTTAGTTATGGAAATCAGTAATGATTGGTATCAATCCATTTGTACTTCAATACTTTTTTATCGAATAATAACCTGGTTGATGACCCGAGATAAGTCGGATCTCCTTCGTTATCTGATGCCAACGACGAAAATCATGTGCAGCTCTGTGATATTATGAAAGTGTATAATCATCAACAATAATAACATCACCAAGTGTACCTTTGAATATAAATTAAATAATTGATTCATAGTTGATCCATACATATCACCATTCATTTGAAGAACAGTTATACGAGAAATATTATATCAAGAAAATGAATCAATAAAATATCCTTCAAGAAAATGCACTTGATTATCAAGTTAATTAAATGAACGATATTTTTTTATTTTTTTTTCATAAAATCAAATAAATACTTTCAAATATTCTTTTTCTGACCAATGATCATTATCATTGTTTGTTCTCATCTTTGACAAATCCTGAACTAAATCAGCTAACCAAACATGTCTATCATTAATATTCAATGCCTTGAACACAGCACGGGCAAATGTTGAACTTCCACCTCTCCAACCAACACATTTAATGAAATCACTAGGAATTTCATTTGCAATAACCAATCTTAATGATCATTCTATATTTATTAATCGTTTTTTTTTCCAATCACAGAAATTCCAATCAAAGACCAATATAAACCATTTATTTGTTGATTAATATCCAATGGACGTATGTGATTGGAATCATCATCAACTGCACGGTCTTAATGGCGAAATGTTAAACTGCAGACAGTGTCACAAACAACATCCATATAGTCATGAACAAGAGGTGATTTCTCAGGAAATGACAAGTTTTGATCATTATCAGATGAAATATCAATCTTTTGACGTAGATTAAATAATTGATTTTGTTTCGTACTTTTGGAACAAAAATACAAATGATAAACGGATAGAAAGATTGTTTTAAAATAACAAGTAGGACTATAAATATGATTAATAGAAGCACAATGGTATCGCGCATAAATGAGTAAGCCATTGAAACGTTTTGATTAACTAAAAAATGTTTTTTCTTCATAGATATGAACGATGGTAGCATTGCATTTTTTCCACATTTTTCCTATTCCAACGATATGCTACAAATAAAGATGGATATGCAATTATAATGAATATAAAGATCTAAAATAACTGATGTTAAAAAACAGAAAATCAATAGCACTTTTAGGATTGTTTCAATATCACTCAGTCAATTTTTTTAACCATTTCGATTTTCTTTCACTCACTAGATGAAATACTAGTTATTACTGAATTAGAGATTAAGATCTACTTTTAAAGCATAATTAGAATTAAAAGTATTTCTCAATGCTCATATTTTTTCAAGTTTCATATTTGAATTCTAATCTCAATCATATTCCACTGGTATACATATATATTAATCTATAGCCAATCAACTCTTAGAAGAAAAACTATGATGTATCTATGCATGGAAACCACAATTCATTTCTAGCTATCTATTCTACGTGAAAGATGTTGCTAGTTTGGAGATCAGTATAATGTGCATAACACCGATAGTTTACTACCACTTTTTTAAAACGTTTCCTGTCATAGTGTACCCTAGAGAAAGTACTGAGTTCAGGGTATCCATATACTGAGAAAGCTTTAGCAGGGTACCTAATATGGGTACACTCGTTAGGGGTAATTCGGATCAAAACTAGCAAATTGATTTTGTTTTTATTCGCTCTCAATTATTGTGCGTCATAACAAGATGATTTTTGGAGTTCAACTAGAACAAACTGTCCTCTTTCTAATGCTTAAAGAATTATTTCAAAACCTTTTACTAGAAAAAAGTTATAGTTAAAATGGCAAAAGGCTACTCGTGCTGATCCGAATTACACAAAATGGGGTAATTCGGATCAGTAAGTCAGGGTGGTGTGGGTTGGTGTGGGTATGGGTGTGGGTGGTAGAGAAGACCCACACCCACACCCACACGCACATCCACACCCACACCCACACCCACACCCACACCCACACCCACACCCACACCCACACCCACACCCACATCCACACCCACATCCACTCCCACACCCACATCCCCAGTTAGTGAAACTTTAATTAAGAGAAAATATGTTGCACTATATTGTAATTGAATTAGGCATGTCAAACAATCTGTCAAAGTTCGTTTTATCT
>CAJNOP010001404.1:0-13822 GCA_905250075.1 Rotaria sp. Silwood1
CTTAAATAATCGAAGTTACAAACCTGCACTTCACTTCTAAATAAAAAGATAGAAATAACGCCAGTTGCTATCATAAAAAAGCAAAATATTCTTTTTTTTTCATTCTTGTTGTTTTTCGTAGACTAGAATGGAAAACGAAGAATACGTCTATGGTTAATAGTAAACAAAAAAAAAACACAAAAGTGAGCTATATTCTTTGAATGATGTCAAGAATGATTATTAATACAAAACAAAAGAATAAAAATGATTCAATTCTTTATGAAACGTATTTTATTTCTATAAATCTCGATAAATATTCATGCCATTAATGAAAAATTATTAATGACATCCGAATCTCAACACAAAATATAAGCATTTGTGCCGAAAAAAGATCGGAAAATATAGCATAGAGAATCAATCAATCAAACGATACTATTTTATTTATAATAATAATGAGTATATTCGAATTTGATCTTTAGTTCAAATTTAACATCAGATTTAAGAAAAGTTTCAGTAATTCTTAATGATTTATTAAAATCTAATGATCGTTATCATTGACCAGCATATGGAGGTGCGCATCTATTCTAATCATGACTTTTTATTCTTCTTGTATAATGTTGTAAGGTAAACCTAATAAAGCAATTGTTGATATACATGTTTGTACTATGGGTAGTGTTAGTGAACTTGACATAGAAGATTCATTTGATTGATATTCGTCCTATTTATAATACAACATATTAGCTATGAGTTATAAATTATTACCGGTTCGTATGCAAATGTTTACAAAAATTTAGAAATCTGATACATATTTTTATAATGATAGACGATCTTATATTCATTCAGTACTTCATTTTAATCGATTTTTTCGTATTAGAACTGATGGAACTAGACGTTATTCACAACGGTTAACATATTCTAAATTAAAGTTGATCGATTCCTACTTTTTTCTTTCTAATTTATTTTAATAGTTTAACTATTCGAGCATCATTTCTAATGAATCTTTGAAATTTACCACTTGCTATGCGACATTGTACTTTATTAATTGGTAGTTTTGCTTATGATAATGAAGAAACAATATATGAGTGTAATAAGAAAAATGCTGTTGATATTCAAAGTGATTTAATAATGAATCAATTTTCATTAGGCTTACTGAGACTTCGTTATGGGCTCAGTATGAGTATAAACGACGGATATCACTTTGGTTAGTTTTTTGTAACTTAAATGATCTCTATTTTCTTCGTTTACATAAAAGAAAACATCTAAATATTGTGAAGGGTTCGACAGTGTAACGAATAATTCATGGATAATCTTTTTTAATTTATAGGTTCATATTTTCCACATGTTTTTCATTGTTCGAGAACTTTTCTTAGTTTCAAGTTTATTTAAGAATCCTCAACTGTATTTTTCTCTACGATAGATATCAAATTTATTCGCAAATATTCGGTTTTGTTAGTTTATTAACTGAGATATTTAACAGCATGACTAGTGCTAAAATTTAGGGTGACATAATATTAAATTCAAGTTTATTTTTCTTGTTAGTGGGCTCATGAAAAGAATTTTATTCTTCCTTACAGATACTACAGTAGTTTTCATCGATTGATAAATTAACTAATCATTGGCTATCCTTGAATATGAATCTATAACATTCTGCTGTATTTAAATATATTTCATTTTCATGTCTATTTAACTTCAATCTTTGATGATATTACAACTCAAAAGATTGAAAACTAGACAAATCAAAGGCTTTATTTTATCTAAATAAAAAGAAGTGATTAGATATTCTCATTTAATCGCTCACTATCTCAAGTACAGAAATGCATTCTATATACAGATTAAACTTTCGTATTTACAATTATTCGAAACGTCTTCCTTCACATTCGTTATATTATTCTTACGACTAAGATGAGAATGGAAATTTTTTCTAATTCAAGTGTATATACCATGTATACTTGTTGTATTTGTATCATGGGCTGATCTATGGCTAAATCGTAAAGAACGAATGATCATATTAATTTCTATAGAAATTTGATCTTTATATTTTTCTATTATTGTTTAGGTGTAACAACAGTCTTAACACTTATATCTGTTATCTTTGAAGACATTATTCGAATTTGCGCTTCTTCATTATTATAGAAGCATGAAATATTGAATTTCTATTTTCTATGTTATAATAAGTCAAATAAATATATTATTTAAATAGTATTACAATACTTGCTTTGTTTTATTATACTTTTTCATTTTTTATGAAAACAAATTACAAGAAACGATTTTATTTTAGAAAAATTACATGAATAATGAATATGAAAAGTTTTAGGATAATATCTAATGTCTATGCGGGTGTACTCTCGATGCCTGGACAACGAAAACAACTAAGGATTTGTGGTTCTCAGCAATCGAAATGGAAGAACTTCGAATGTCTTTTTAAAACTCACAATGTTTAGGAAAGAAATTGAAAAAAAATGTATACAGCTGTTCCGTTTCAAGAAAGTTTTGATGAAAAGTCAGAAAATTTGCTAAAAATCAACACTCGAATTTCGCTGAACTGGAAAATGCAATATGAATCTTCGAATGTCAGTTGACGAATACATTGATATTCTTGAAAAAAAAAGAATAATCGTTTGAATGATTGAAAAAAACCACTATTTTTAAAAAGACAAGCACGTTATACTAGAATCAGGGCTTCGCTTTTGTCGCTATAAACCGCATAAGCTACGTTTTAAGCCATTAGATGATCGAAATCACAAAGAAACTGTGAAATAGTTATTGAGTAATTCATTTCAAATATAAACATGATTTAAATAAATATTTTCAATGCAGGGCTTGATTCTCTTTCTGGCTTATCATCGGCCGTATTCATCATAGCTGTTTTAGCTATAAGAGAGTGATAGGGTCAGCTAATTTTTCTTACTGTGTTCATTTTAATAATGTTGAAGTTTGAAAAAGCACTAAGTTAAGGCAAATGACTTTATATCTACATTGGACAAAACTGAAGAACTGGTTTTAATTGAAAAAGAAAATGTCTTCGTCACAAATTTCTTAGTATTATTCGAACTATTAATGATAAAATTTTATTTAAATCTGTTAGTCTTGAGAATTGAATAGCAACAACACCGTGTGATCTTCATATAGAAATGATTGTATGCAATCATATTTTTCAAGATGATAAGATAATTGACGTGATTGTACTAATTGTAGAATGCTCTTGTGTTTCTAGGATCGATTCCATTAAATGAAAATAACTCATCAAGAAAACAACTTTGGAGATCTGTTTCTTAAAGATAAAAATGAACTTTGTAAGAGATTTGTTTTTTTTTTTATTAAGATGAATCTTATTCCATATTGGATATTATTGTTTGCATTGTATCATCAAAATAAACTTGATTTATTTTTTTAAACTATAGTATATGAAAAATTCATAAAAATCTTTATAAAATTCAAAATGACAATGCAATAAGAACTAAAAATCCTATCTTCTTCAGTACTGTGAAAAGTCATCGAGCAAAAAATAGAGGTTAGAAACAAAATACTGGGTTTCGAGCCTGATTTTGACTATAATCCTAGCCTGAATTCACTATTGGATCTAAGTTGGGTCTCTAATCAGTCCTGTTAGTTGCAGAGCCTAATGCTTCATCAAACATTGGCATTCTCAAGGGATGTCATGCAGGTATAAGTGGCGCTTTTCGACATTTTGGATTTAGAACACAGTGGCATAATCTCTGTTTATTGTGTTGTTAAAGATCAGTGGCCTCGACTATTCTGGCAATATATTCACCTACGAAGCGTTTTCGCTAAGATTCGGCTCTTTCGACTAATTGCTTGGCATCGTGTTTTTCATGAATTTGACGGAAATATTTTAATATTTGCATTCAGTTCTGGATTCCAATATCTGCCATTTCTACATATACGGATCACGAAGGAGGTGTGACTACCGAGACTTGTGTAATAAGAGTCGAACACTTATCAATGTCGGTTACATCAACGCCTATTTGAAAAAATATTTTCTTCAAACAACTTTATAATTCGTTATAACATTTTTGGATTTATGACTTTTACAACGTCTAGATCTCAAAATTGACAAGTCATTTCTAAGCAAAGAAAATCTATCAATCTCGTAATAAGTATAGAACTTCTTGTTTTTATTATAAGTTTTTTTTTTTGTATCACTTTAACTGATAATTGAATAAGAATGTAACAAACATTGTTCAATAGCGACATTTTTAAATGACAAAAGCGTATTGGTTGATATAACACATATGCATTCGTCTTGTCGGTGTTGAATAACAGAACGGAAGAGTGAAATATAAAACTTTTACATAGTTTTTTTTTTGCTTTTTTGGTGCTAAGTAACAAAATGGATATTGATATCGTTAATACTATATTACGATTATGCACTGAAAAACAAACATGTCTATTCGAAGTACCTTTTCTATGTAATTATTGTCTTGAACAACATTTATGTATGAATTCGAAATATATTCTTGCTAGTATTAAAAATTATATGGAAATATTTAAAATTAGTCGAGATAAAAATCGAATTGAATTCTATATGCCTGTTTGTATTAATTTATATCGAGATTGTCTATCATTTTTATATAATATCTTTTGTTTTTTGTTTTCTAGTTTGAAATATGTCGAAATAAATTCATCAATGGTATTTGTCAAAATGGTGATACATTATGTACAAATTTTCATATATGTTATGATTATTTTTATACAAATTCATGTCGTTATTCAATCAATTGTCCATATCCACATATATTAACAGAAAAATATCATAAAAATACACTTGGATCATTAATTAATCTTGATTTAGATTTATTAACTAAAGCTTTTCGAGTTTATTGTCAATCTCGAGTAATTTAATAGATTTTATATTTATTTTTCAAAGATAAAATTTTATTTATTTAGAAACATTTACTTAATTATAATTCATCAAAAGGACAACAACCGATTGTCAATTCATCTTTAATAAATAACTCAACACCATCATCATCTATAACAAATAATGGACGAATGATAATAAATCCACAAATAGATGGAAATTCATCATGGAAAACAAATAATCGATTACTTATTACTTTAAGAACTCTTCCAAAACAACAAACAATTCCGTCAAATCGTATGTTTTTTTTTTTTCATCAAACATAAATATTCAATGAATGATGATTTTAAATATCTTAAAATGAAAGTCGTTTCCTTTTTTTTTTTGTAATAGAGAAAAATCATTAACAAATCTTCTAAATAGATGCACGTAGATGATTAGGCTTATGCTTAATTATATCTTTCAAACGAAAGATAGTAGAAGTCAAATACCGGATATTTCGAAAGTCCATTAGAAAAAACAATATGAATAACGCATGCAAGAAATAGTATTCTATTTCCTTTAAATTTAGCTTTTTTTTTTATGCATAATTTTATTTATAGTAAATAATTATAATGAAATTGAAATTTTTATGTTCTTTGTTTTGAAATTTTTAAAGAATGAAATATTAGACAAAATTCCCATTGATACTATTGTATGCTTTTTTCTTATCATTCGTCTGGTTTATTCAATCTAATCTTCGATAAGTATCTTGTAAATATTTCTTTTTATATGCTCTCATAGAAAGAATTCGTTCGATGAGGAGTGCAACGATTATCGAAAAGAATTATTTCTATGAATTTATTTGTTAGACAACATATTCTTGTGAACTATTTTTCTGATTTCTGTTACAATTTAGAATATTGTTGGAAAAAATGTTAGATGACAAGTTTTATTTGACAATCGTACGTGACTTAAATTTGATTTTGAATAAAACTTAAAGAAACAATAAGTTTAATGAATGAAAGTTTATGCAAAGTGTTTAATAGTTATTCATATATATTTTTTTTTATTCCGATGGATTTTTGAAACATTCTATACATCAAACTATATCAACAAAACATCTTTAATAAATATCTGTATAGATTAATTGCGAATATTGTTATATCATAATAAGCTCGTTTAGCTATTGTTGATTCTCAAGTTAACATGTAATGTTTTTATTTGAAATAAGATTTGATTAACGTGGAGAAGATGATGAACTCTATCTTCGTTTTCTATATAACTATAGAAGTATCAGTGAACAAGTTATACAAGATTCTTCATAATCCTGTAGTCTAATCACCACGGAAAGTTATAGTTTTCTGAATAGGATGTAAGTTTCTTCTTTATAAAATGTATTCATGAACAATCTACCACAGTTGACACTCCCTGTTTTGGTTCATATTAGATCTACAAGGAGACTTCAATGAGATTAGTAAAAGCCTAAAAAGAGTTCGTTCTCATAGAGCTGGTTTACTATAGTTTCGATCCAAAATGTTGCCCATAGTTATGTTTATTGACTCCTAGAATATTCTGAAAATTTATTGAATTTTTCAAACGAATTCAATATCTTGTCGCAAAAATATTCTTTTCGACTGAAATTTTCATAATATTCTAAGAGTCAAGAGATTTATCTATATGTTGATCAGAATCCAATGTCAAAAGCTCACAGGGACGAACTATTGTAGACTTTTGCCAGTCTTACTGAAAACTCCATGTGAACATAAATCATGAATATCACTTGTGGTAATTCTCTCGTCAAATAGAAGCATAATCTCCACTTTCATTGACTAATTCGAATTATAAAATTCTACAAGAAGTCAATATTTTTTATAAATTCGTAAACTAGAATGTTTTCATTGAATACATATATTCATGATTATTACAATTAAAATAAATTTAATTTATCTATTTTAGCTGACAAAGGTCTTCAAATATGTTGGAAACCACAAAAAAATATTCAAACACATTTTATCGAAGTAATTTTTAGCAATGAAACAAAATCAGATGGAGGTCCTATACAAACACATAAAATCTATCAACATTTAGGTGTTGCACAAGTATTTTATCAAAATTCCGACAGTAACAAAATAAATAATAATTTGATCAAAATAAAAATTATTTTTTTCATATAATTTTAGTTGTTGAACAAGTTGTTCTACATGGACCTATAACATTTCAATCATTTACTTTTACAACACGTCTTTTACAACGAATAGTTGATAAACGTCATATATGTTTTTCAAATATTCCTATTGAAACAACTCATATTAAATCATATATTGATACTGTTTCAATGCCTTATACAAAAAAAACTTTTGAATATTATGAAAATGATAAACAAACAATTCTTATTGAATATAATGAAGATATTGGTAAAAATAATTTTTTATTTGAAAAACAAAATGTTGTTTTTTTTTGTTTTGAAGATTTTTCTAAAATTTCATTAAATATTCGAAATCATCCTGAATGTAATGGATCAATAATTAATTGTATTCAATTATATTATCCAGAAACATTATTAATCGAATATGATCAAGAATATTCTGAAGATGATATTATTAAATTATTTGATAGGAAAAAAATTTTCCATGTGAAAACTTATTTGTATTGTTCTTTTGTGCATTTCTATTCTCATGATGGTAAGTTTATTGAAAAAAATGAATTTTATAATTTATCACTCATGAGATAGATCAATGTGTCTACTCTCGAATAAACTATAGTTTATTGATTTTCTAATGAGACTTATGGATATTACATAGGTTTTTTTTTGTACGGCCTTTGAAGCTTTTCTGTTGACTTTTAGCTATGACTATCATCTATTGTTAAGTATAATAGGTGAATACGACATTCGACTATGAAAAACTCTAGAATGAAATCAAAGTAATAAACATTGACTCATAAGTACAGTTATGTTGGCAAAGCAAATAGTCAAAAGGTTTTTTCCTCCTATTCTTCCAACAATGTAAAATAGGCTATGAATCATCGTTTATTTTATTTTTAACAAACTTTTCTTTGTCACATTCTGAATATAACATACTTGAAAGTGTTTAGGATTATTTGAAAATACTTCTTCTAAGTAATGTATGTCGATTTTGATAAAATCATAGGTTTTTTTTTTTTGTCAAACAGATGATTTTTCTTACTATCTTGGTGGATGTAATAGGGCCATATGAAAACGAAAAAGAATTCTCTCTTGTACACCTTTATATGCATTCAATGGATATGTTCTAAACTTTTGCAATTTACGTGAAGATCCTTTGTTAATCAGTCGATAGAAGGAAAAACCTTGAAACTTAATTTGAATTTTTCTCACATTTTCGTCTACTTTAGATTTCTCCAGCATTAAAAGCTAAACATTCTGGAACTACGATCTCTTGGATTTTCTGTATTTTACCAGATACTCTGAGGTACATAGCTCTAAAGATATATCCACTAAAAATTTCATGAAGATTGAATCAAAATAAAATGTATTATTTCATTGTTATTAGATATAACTAGAGGTTATTTCAGTTCAATAGAATCAGTTTTTGATGAATGTTCTACTAAATCAAACATTCTTTTTCGTTTCATTGAGTCATGATTTTCTTTAATTTACAATGCATGTTTTGTTTTAGAGTAGATCTTTTTATCTTTTAACGCGTAAAGCTAATAAACATTGATAGGATTTCGAAAGTAAGAACTCAGTGATCGCATTTTCCAATTTCGGTGAGAACCAGTGGTAATATCGAGCAGGATCGACTATTGAATTCAATTACCGAACTTCTAATTCTATGTTTATAGTATTCTTCGGTCAAAAAAACAGCATCTTTCCAATGAGCTCCTGTCAGATATCCACGACTTCAGATAATAGAATCATTTATATGGATATAGTTAATATTTTTAAAGCATACAATCGTTGATTTTTTTTCGTTCTTTGTCTTCAAAAACAATAAAAGTAAAGAAAGAAAATGACAAAACTGCCCTTATCGAGAAAGAAACTTCAAAAATAAATAATTTACGATGTAAAAGTGGGAGTAGCATTTTATCGTTACACAACAGGGTGAAGTAACTCAACTGTAGTATACTAGAAAAATGTCGATTTTTTGAAATCTAAAAATGAGAAACATTTTTTTTCTAATTTTATATTATGCACCACAATAAAGATAAAGAATCACCTCTAATAGTTTATTCTAGCTAGTTTTTCTTAATACATAACTAATTTTTGTTTTTGATGTACTTTATAACTTCCTGTAATTTGATGTTGATTGATATTTTTTCATAACAGATATTTAGTTGTATCATGTATCTTATACTTTTCAAACATATATCGAATAGTTATGTCTAGTATATTATGTTTTTTTTTTGAAATAATACTAAATGTTTACTTTAACGTTTTTCTTTGCTGCATCCTCATCGAAGTAGCAAATACCTTTTACTGGCTTTTGTCAATACGCAACTGTAAATAACATGCTCTCTTAACAAAAAGAAATTACTTGCAATAATATTCTTGAATAAGGAATCATAGTTGAACATTCCAGAAAACGATAACTGTTTTCTATCTCTAATCGTCGGAATGATGATTCTGGAATTATAAGGTAGCCATGATATTACCGAATCTATAGTAGTAATTAAACTAATATAAATCATTCATTTGTTACTTTAAAACAAAAGAAAAAAATTAATCTTTTAAAAAATATCACTAGTCAATATAATATAGAAAATCTGTTAGTGCAATTTCTTATGGATTGAAATATGAAATATGATATAGCTCTTATTATTAATCATAGAGCAATTATGTTATTCTATCTATTTTTGGCTCACATTTCTTAACTATTCTTTTAGTTAATCCTTCAGAAATGCAATAAGGAATTAGTTTATTAATTATAACGAGACATTATTCATAGACAATTTTTAATTGTAAATCAACAACGTCTGTTACGTTCTGTCGACAGTACAATTTTCTATCCTATATACTTTAATACTTATTTTACATCATCTATCACAAAATACTATGCAGAGTTGAAACTGGAGAGTCTTTTTCTGACCGGATGAATTTTACAGCAAAAATCCGGCGAAAATAACCGATCACGACAGTGTCTGTTCATATAAAATGGTGACGAAATGAAATTGAATATTCACGTGTAGTAATACCGAACTAGAGGTGATCAATTTACATTTACGAAAATTTAATAAATTTTGTAAATTGAAATTTATTTTAAATTTAAATTCATTTCATTAAATTACAATCTCTTCACATTAATTCATATGAGATTCAAATCTAATTAAATGAATTTAAATTTCAAATAAGTTTAAACTTTCACATCTGAAAAATTTAAATGCACAAAAATTGAAATTTAAAATAAATTAATAGGAAATCGCTACTCCTAAAATACGAACTGAAAACTAAAATTTGAGAATGAAACTCTCATCATCAAAAAAAGCAAATTTATAACAAATCTAACACAAAATTGTAAATATTTATTTTTTTATTTAGGCAGCTGCCTAAGTAGAACAAGAAAATAAATTATTTGATCTAGGTTAAATTGAACAATACACGAGAAAGAAATCAATTGTTTATAGTCAAGTCGAAGACAAGATATCTATTGAGTATTTCACAAACATATTCTTCTGACTTGAGAATTTCATAAAAACATCGTTTTCAGTAGAGAAAATTCTTGGTTGTAAACAACAATTTTGTAATGATGAACTAGCAAAAATCCGGTTCTGTTCGGCCGGATCGAAACCAGATAGCCGAACCGGTTCCAAACTCTGAGACAATAATAGAATAACTATTCAATGAATTTTAGCTAATTTTTGTTTAAATCGAAGTTTATTTGAATTTGATTTTTTTTTCTTCAATTCTCAATTTAGATCTCGTCCAATCAATCAATAAAACATTCGATAATTTTGTTCGAGTGATACCAATTTATATTGATATATATTCAGAACATTATTTGAACGATTATTTACAACGACGACAAATGGAATTTCAACTAAAATCAACCAACACTTTGCCTAGTCCTTCATTAAATAAGACCACTAAAAAAGAACTAGTATCTCCTACACCAGAGATTAATCCATCTTCTAAACCTCTACCAACAACCCCTATTTTATCACCTCCACCTATCAATCAACAAATAGGTTTGTTATAACTAATGTCAAAATAAAAATATATCTATCAATTCTAGAAAATTCTTTGGAACTTAAATCATCAATTAAAGAACAAAATTCTACTTCTAAACAAGAAACAATATCATTAAATAATCAAAATCAATTATTAATTGAAGAAAAAAAAGATGATTTATTGATAAATATTAATGAAGATGAAACATTACCAAGTGAAGATGATTTTCATGATTTACCATCAGATTTTGATAATGATGATTTATTTCTTGATGAATCAATTGATGATCAAGGTGATATGGAATATCTTCGTAGTGCAGCAAAAAATTTAATGTCATCATTAGCTGAAATGGAAGAAGCTAGTTCAAATACTGAAACAGATGATACACCACATTCATTATTATATGGTGATGATTATGTTGTTACAATAAAAAGTCGTCGATTTGCAATAGCTTTTCTTGATTATACACAATTTCGTGTTGAAAAACAACGTAATCCAGATAAATTTCGTTTACTTGCATCATTAAAAAAAATGTCAAATAATAAAAAACGATTAGATCATATAGAAGAACATGATCAAACATTATCATCAACATCTACAATCGAAATAAAAACAAATAAGAAAAAAAGAAATAAACGTAATAAAAAGAAAAAAAATGCAAACAATAATGATGATAAAGGTAATCAATCATTTAATATTGATCAAAGTCTATCATAATTTAAACTTCCCAGAACGACTTTCTATATTTTTTTTCAAATAGATTTATAAAATTTATCATATAAAAAAAACAAGTTTTATTTCCTTCAAAATCTATTGAATATTGATGAGTTTCAAAAAAAAAACGAATTATATTTAATAATTATTCAAAATTATTGTTTTGTTCTTTTATTGTTTTATATAGATGATGAGATTGGCATGACAAATTAATGATAAAATAAATTCACAGATATAGACATAATGGTATTAATCGAGAAGTGATACTGATATAAAACATTGTTTTCTTTTTGATAAAAGAATTTATTTTTTTTTTTTCTTTTTCATTTTGTTTTTTTTTTGTATTATAATTATGTGTGAAACAAATGACAACTATTATGAATAAAATGAAACGTGATATTGTAGATAATAGAAAAGAAATTTTCTTTTTTTTAAATTCTCGATAAATATCCCTGCATATATTTAATTTTATTATTCATATAATAAAAAATAAAAGAAAAAAATATTCTCAAATAACTGGAGTTGTTTTTCGTCCACAAAGTAACCAGATAATCAAACCTAAAAAAAACAAAACAAATAAACATTTATATAATATTTACAATAAAACAGAAATTAATACATACCACCAATAGGAAATAGTATAATTAATAAAATCCAAAGTAATTTTCCAAGTATACTACGAGGTGTTCCAAGAACATCAACAATAGCAATAATATCAAGAATTAATATAATCTAATATAAAATGAATAGTTCAAGTGGTTTTTTTTTTTTTATTTATATACTTACAAGTCCACCAATACTTCCACCAATATATCCTCCAAGATTATCAGCATTGACTAGATTACATAACAATGATAACCATATAAATATAAATGTTATAGAATACAACGACATAATTACTAATATTTAATATTGCAACAAAAAAACAATGTCCGATACGATCGTGTCTAACCCTATTTTTATCATAAAAACATCCGAATTAGTCATTGATTTCTATCGATCATATAAGCCTTTATATTTTTAGACAATCGAGAATACAAAGTAAAGAAAAAGGCATTACTGGTTTTTTTTTTGTGAGAGTAAGCATTTTTTCTCATTAACCAAAAAAAAACCACATCTGTATTTCACTCTTTGATACCCAAATTCAACTGAATACTATTTCGTATACTTTTTCACATAGATTTTTTTTTTCTTCTAAATCTTGAGCAAATACATTTTACCTCGACGTGTAATATTTCACATAGTCTTTTTTTTTCTTTATAAATATCGATAATGATATATTTTCAATTTTTTTGTGACTATTGATAAAAATAAACTGAATAAATCAATTAAAAACACTTTTACTGTCTACAAAAAATAATTGCAGTTTTATGCAAATACCTTTTTTGTTTTATCAAGCATATCGCATACTGCGTTGATTTTACCTGTACACCTATTTGACGTTCTACAGAGAAAAATTCCCCACTCTTTTTGACCGTAATTTTATGGTCTTTTTCATTCTTTTGAGTAATTCAAAGTAAAGGATCGAAAAAAGCCATGTTATTTATCGACGTGTGTTCCTTGTGTATGACAGACAAGAAAAAATAAAAAATCGAGACAAAAATCGTCACATTTCGTTAGCCATACATAATCAAAAATCTATTCCTTATGTGAAAGCAAACTAATTGTGAGTATCTTGTAAAGCATATAGAAGTGACATTCAAAATATAATAGTCCAAGTCTACAGAATCGTTATGGATACCATTGTTGGTTATTTTGATCAGAAGAAAAAAAAGACATCTCATTTGCAACCGAGTTCTCATGATAAATCAAGTGGTACGGGTACATCATCAACAAAAAGACATTTAGAAGTTATCAAACGAAAAGTGTTAGCATTTATGGATCATCGTAGTCGAATACCATCAGATGATAAAAATGTATGTAGACCTCCTGCTTCTCCTGCCCCTTGTGTTTCTTCACATTGTTATCCTCAACCAATCTGTGTTAATCAAAATAGAACACCAAAAGAACGATTACATCAGCATACACCATTAGTACAACGTAAAGAATTAGAACAGTCTCAATATCAAGTGCCATTACATAAGCAATTACCGTATCTTGCATTAGCTACACCATGTGTAACTCGTCGATTGTAAAAGTCATGGTCAAATGTTGACGAAAAATTATCCGTTTATGTGATG
>CAJNOP010001404.1:13922-32891 GCA_905250075.1 Rotaria sp. Silwood1
AAAGATGTTTAAGTTAAAATTATCTCGACTGTTAAAAAGTAAAAAAAAAAAACCAGACATTTCTCCAAAGTTTAAATGTATTGACTGAAAAAGAAGAATAGTAGTCGTTGTAAATTGTTAATTGCTCATCTTTGACTGCTTGTGTTTAATAGATAATTTTTTTTTCTCTGGATAAGAAAGAAAAATAATCCTTTGAATTCATTTTGATTTATAAAGAATACATATTCGTACATATGATAAGAATTTTAAAATTGATTGATAAACAAATAATAAAATAGATATGAAATCGATATTTTTATGTACCAATTATCATACAATACATATTTATAGTAAACCGATTTTTTTAAAAAGATTTTATTAATAACACGTGTTTACTTTACTTTCTTATTCCTCTAGTCGTGACAAATCAGAGAACTAATCGAAAGATTATAATCAAAAATTTTTTTTGTTTCTATCTTTGTTTTCGAATAAAAAGTCGATTTCTTATTTTACTTAAAACTGCTCCTGTTCACAAAACAAAATGATCGTGTAATATGTTAGACGGGAGAATAACTTAAGTTGTGGATCATGTTGAATCACGTAAAAGCATTTTTTTTTTTAGTTTGAAACTGAGCTCGAATTGGTAAAACTTGTTGTAAATGTATATCTCATGATATTGCTTGATATTTCTTACTGAAAATTTTGAAAACATCACATAAATAAAGTTAGCCTTCGTATTCGATTTGTTTCTTAGCTTGAGTTAACTCTTTAGTTGATTATGCTCGGTGTAGAATTTAATTCTTTATTAACTAGTGTCAGTTCCAATAGAAGTCATTGAGAAAAAAATTAGGGTTTCGAACGAAAATGATGGATGATACATCCATTGCTAATAGTGAACATTGGTCTTTTTAGTTCATATTTATTTCAAGATATTATGTTAGCAATTTAGTCGTTGTGTTAGGCGCAGAATTTCATTCTATATTGAACGGTAATGTTTTCAAAAAGGATTATTCAGCAAAAAAAAATGAAGCTTGAGGTCAAAATACTATAATTTTGATAGTACTTTATGATAAACTTTGGTAGATTTTATTCCGAGATTTGTGTTGAATTTCACAATGGTTGTATCAGATGAGATCCATACGATAGAAATTACTAAAGAACTGGCGGTTGACCGTGATTTTATCGGTATTTTTTTCGAATACAATTTGGTCACTTCTGCTTGATACTGAACTTGAAGAAAACTAATAATACATTTTGCAGTGATATCGGTTTTTATTTTAGTTTTTATATTTATTGTGTTACTGAATGAGCACAAACATAATTTATAGGCTGAAGTAGACTACGAAATATTTTTAATTGATAAAAAACTCTAAAATAGTACTATTTGCATCTCATACAGAATTTTTCTGTTTTTATGTGCGACTTAGCCGTCATTGTAAGCAGTTAACTGCCGATTTGTCATATCATCACGGTTGTTAGTGGAATTTCTGGTTAAGCACTACAGCTAATCCGATATTGGCAACATGAATCTCTTCTGAGTTCATGTGTAAATACCTTTACTGATCTTATCTACCATTCATCAATGATAAGCATCAACTTTCTGTTTTAATATACTTACTATTGATTTGATGTGTTTGGCCTTGAATGCTGCTGTGACAACTTTTGTCCATGTGAAGCTTTGTTCATAATTGCTGAATGTTAAAATTCAATTTGCCTGTACACTTTGAAAAAAAAAAAGGTTTCATATAGAATCTTTTTGAAGTTTGGTAGGGACTATGAAACTTAAAATAGTTCTTCACCTAGACACACTTTTGGAACTTTTGCTAAGAAACCTTTTAAAGTTTTCTAAAGGACGAGTGTTTGCTATTTCAAATACGAAACCATCGAAGTTTAAAACGAAACTCTATAGGTTTTCCATCATATTCCAAAGAATTCGTAGCAAAGATTCTTAGAGTTTATACGTATAAAGAATTATTGCAGGTTTCGTAGCCAATGTCGAACTCAAATAAGTTTTGAGATTAAGGCAATGTTATTAAAGAGTAAGTTTGCGGCCTGTTTCAAGAGATGCACGTACACAAGAAATTCTTTTTCATTTATAGTTGTTGAATCGAAGCACTTATTACGCATTAGTCAACGCTAATTCTATGCACATAAGATTTGTGATATTCAATATGCTGCAATTGACGTGCAAACTCATGAGTTGATAAATACAAGTTCGAATATGGGGTAAATGGATGTTGCTTTATGAAAGTTTTTCTTGATATGATGTTTCGTAAATCGAAGACTATTTATGCGGGAGCAGATGCATCGGACTATTCCGTTTACTCAAAACTTATTATAGTGTACTAATCATATTTTGTTTGCCTACTTTCAAATCGGATGATGCTATCGAAAGAAAATCTAGTAACCACTTGACATTATACTTTATCATCAATTTACTTATATTTCACTTATTGTTTATAGGATGTATTCGGCAAAGATCTAGGAAATAACAAAGTGAATGTAATATGGAAAGGTAATATAGAATTTGTAGTCCTCCTATTAGTCTTTCTTTTCATCAATTGATATTAAGAGACAAAGACACTTTTGAAAGCAAATAGTAAACAGCACTAAAGAAGGCCTACCATATTATTACTATAATAATTAGGATGCAGATATGACTAATCGAGGAGTTGCTTTGACTGTTATTAGGTCAGAAAAATGAAGAATGACTCATATTGGCATCCTAGTCTGTTTGTTACACTACCGATAAAGAAAAGACGCTGTCGATTGCAATCTTAGCTGTTACAGAAATGGCTTGGTTTCGTTAAATCGTTTATAACGACTGATTCGTTTATGATATGTCAGATATTAATATTGTACTTAGTTTTTCTGCTAAACTCAGTCCTGTTTAAGAATTCATAGTAAATGTGTCAATAAATGATTTATATTTTAATTGTCAAATAAAAAAATAATTGAATAGCAGACGCCAAGTTTAGATTGAATGAAGATTTAGTAGCCTATGGACTGACTTTCATAGTCTCGGTCAAGCTTGATTAACGGTCCTGAAGATACTATCGACTTTATTTGATAAACAGCCTAATTATCAACATAAGTTTACTGTTTTATAAGATAAAAAGATATGAACGAAGCAAACTAATAAAGAAACCGTACATACTTTTAGTTTACACTTGATACTTGAAATAGACGTTTGTTTGCATCAAACTTTATAATATATGTTGAATCATGGTTGAGTTCAGCATTCAATTGATATGGTCGAGTCATTCTGTTTTTTGTCATTTCATCTAATATAGAACCAAAGTCTATATAACGATTGAAAGGATTCTCAAGCCAAGCATGATGTATAAGAACTCTCGATAATGGACCTAAGAAAAATGCAAATAATCGATTTCTATATCATTTTGCTGTAGTTACAATTCTTTGAATTGCTTCTTCTCTGAATTGATCGTTTTCCCACATCAATGGTCCATTATGTGGATAAAGTAGTATTTCACAAGTCCAATCATCTAGTTCAGCTAGTTTTTTCGAGCTAGTTCCATTGTTAATTATAAGAATAATCTTTTTTCGATGATCTCCAATCAGTGAACGATGCAATAACTTTGTAGCAGGATAGTTAGAATTAACAAATAAATTAGTATACGTTAAATACTTTGGATGTTGATAAATCATGGTGATAAATTCATGAAAAGGACAAATGTTCTTAGCATCATAAATTCCATAGTAAAATGGACTAAATGCATTATATTGATATTTAGGATAAAGCAATGCTTCTTTCAAATCCTGTTCTAATCTTGATTGACTACCACGCCATAACCCTGGATCAATAGATTATACAGATATTCCAAACATAAGCTTCATTTCTCCATCTCCTAATCGAATAAATGCAAGTCCAGTATTGTTGTTGATAGAATAGGGATATGGTGGATTGATTAAGGCTGCCATTGTACAAAAATGGCTTCGAAATGTTCCTATCGACCATGAACAGTTCGATAAGTCAACATGATTCTGAATACACCAATTTAAAATAGCATCACCACTTGTTATATGAAAGTCTTTTATACTTAAGTTTGTTTCGAGGTTTACGTATGTTTCCTTGTGAAAATACAGAACATCAAGATATTGATGGGAAGATAGAATTATAAAATAGAATCCAATTACGAGTACTATCAACATCTTTCAAGGACAATGGATTGCTTGCATTTTTCTGCGAAAATATGATATTTTTGCTTCAATTACATTAGATTGATTCGAATCTAGATACATTTTCATAGGTTCTTGTTATTGATTCCGGCATGAGTTTGATCGAAGAGAAATTGTTAGAGGATGATTCATTCTAAAATGAAAATAGATTATGGTTTGAGATTCGGAAGAGAGTAAAAATTTTCAAAATTCGAATACCTTTTTTATGTCACGACGGGTATGGCTGACGGTGTGCGTGTGGGTGTATAGTTATGCGTGTGAAAGAAGAGTAGATACATATTCATACTGACATTGGCGTTCACATCTGCGCACATTCACTCACACCTCAACACAAGTGTCCTATGGATACGATATTGAATAATGGGCGTATCTAAAAATTGTGTTGTTTTGTATTATGTATATACTTTTCAAACTTTTTTTCTTTAAAACAGAAAATGTCGCAGTCGATTCGTTATTGCATTATTGAGAAATAGATTTCGATATTCTTCCAGAGACTTTTGCACCATTTATTAATAAAAAGAATGATAACAGATACTTATCAAGAAAAATTAAGCAGATTCATTCATTAGTCGTAAAATTGTAATTCAATTATTATGACTATTATTTTCTTTGTGATTGTCACTTCCGAAAAGACTATGTTTAATATTATCATGCCATAAAACATTACTATTATCTTCTCATGAATGTTGTCATTTTTTCATCGATTTTGTTCATGTGCTAGTATTTTTTTTCTCCTTTGAATGCTACAATTCGTAATAGATATAATTCTTTTGACTTAACATTGATAAATTTTGATATATAAATAACAATTGATTTTACTTTACTCAAATTTTATTTCAATCATAATTATATTTTTAACTGAAGATCGTCTCACATTGCGCTAAGTGCAGCGTTGACAGAAACGAACATCTGCTAATGATTGTTTTTCTCGAACACGAAGAATGAAATCATAATATGAATTCTGAAAGCCTTACAGTAGTGGGAGCACAAAAGGGCAATTGAGAAAGTCTGTCCCGTAAGAAGATACAATGGAGCCAATCAAGTAGAATTACTTGACGGAAGCTTTTTTTCGAGTATCGAGATATACATTTTCTTCTAAATGCCTTCCTTTATCTATCATTTCAATAAAAAGTCACTTTGTTGCTTTAACGAAAACAAAACAATGTATCGAACCTTACACTTTTTTTACGGTAAATTTTGAAGAACAAGTAATTGCTCAGCGATAGATATCAACAATGGTCTCAGCAAATTCGGATTTTTTACAACCTAAATAATGCGTAATCGTGAAGCCAAATATCGCTCAGGTGCTGAAGCAAACACTATTGTTTGCTTCTATGCCGATAATGATTGAGGCACATCATTCTATCTGACAAATCTCATAGCTGATTGTCGAACTGATTCACCTATCTTACATTCTATTATCCATCCAGATACATTCTATACAAATTTGATATAGAGCTATTTCAACAATAAAATTGATTTACATGCCGATTTTTCATGGATTGCTCATATGAGTAGACATCTTCAATATTTATAAATCCGTTTGAAAAATAATCACAGTAAGTCAATAGAATAACTGGAAATTCAGATATTATCATATAGTTTTTATGACTAGATTTAATTTACCTTAGTGATGTATTTTTTTTTCAATATGAGAGTTTGATTTTAGTTATTTGTATTCTACAACATATCCCAAATAGACATCAAAATGACAAAAAATGTGTGGCAACGTTTAAATACTCGCCACCCAAAGACATTCAGTAAAATGTGACATAAAAAAATCACTTCTCGTAAAACATAAAAATTGCAGCTATCTATCCGTTACAAATTTTTGGTCGCTTTCATGTTTACTATGCGTAAGCAACTAATTATTCATCTATTTAATAATTTATCTAACTATGTAACCATCCATTTATGTAAGCATCCATGTATTTGTTTAGCGATCCACTTTCGTAGCTAATTAGCTACTTTTAAGGGTTTGCCTATCTATCTAGCTATCTATTGATTATATGTCGAACAATATGACTACCTACTTCACCTTTAATCATCGATATGTCTATTTCACAAATGTCAACTACAGAGTCAAGGGTAGTTCGAATTTGCAGCACAATCTACAATCGATACTGCTCTATCTTTTTACAGTCAACAATGAATTGTCTTATTCTTTGTATTGGAGACACCCTTAGTTTTCAAGACTACCAGCACTCGACCTAGATAAAATATGAATTTTCAAATGTAACGCCCTGGTCCGAAAGGCCAGCATCTTCACTGCAAAGCAACAGCACAAGCCTGAGAGAAATAATTATTTTCGTACAAAAAGTATAAAGATTTGATCGGAGACCGTACATCATAATTTTTCAAAACTTCAAGTGGTACGAAACCTTTCCAAACATTATAATAAGATTTTTTGTCAAGTATACACCATATTGAAAGTTTATAAATTGTTTAATTCTTACTGTTTTAGCAATTATTCAAAAAAAAATGCCTGATACCACCTAACTCTGTAACACACATTAACTATCTATTTACCTACCTTCCTATCTATTAAGCTTATTGTCTAACTACTTGTCTACTTATCTGAATATTGACTTAACGATTGGCCTAATTATCTTATGCATCAAATGTTTGATTATTCATTTTACTGTGTAATTATTTAATTAGATGGTTGATAAAGATAATTTTGATTGACAAATAAACTGTCAATGTATAAAAATATGATCACAGCAAGTAAGTAAAAATTAGAGCGAAGACAGGCAACACTGTTTTTATTTCATATTTTTATAATTCGACATTGATAACTTCTTATCTATCTGCCAATATATATCCTTCAGTTATATAAATATTTATCCATCTTGAAACTGTTCGTAGATTCCATCACAACTTTATCTAAATTTATCGGATTTCCATGTACCTATCTTAGTACTTCTTATGGTTTTGTGACTCTCTCTCTCTCTGTCCTCAAGAACATGTGACAGTAATGTTCAGTATCTTACATCGCATAGGAATATTTATCAGATGAATATTTGGACTAGACATATCAAGTTCCAAAGAAAATAAGAATAAATGCTTCTAATGTTTATTAATTGCTTGGTTTCTATTCATTTGAATTTTGTGGTATTTTATGTATATAAATCCAGTCAATATTGTATTACAGACGAAGATTCGAAACAAAAAATCTTGGTGTTGGTAAGTACATAATGTGATTGGTTTTATAACTTTATAGATGATCTTTTCTAGTCGAAAAGACGTCTCAGTATATTATGAAACTAAACTGAATAAGAAATTCTAAAACTAGTGAAAGCTCCGACTAATACAATTGATTCCTCATTAATTTAAATTGTTAACGATGAGCTATATACTTTTCTCAGTATACTGTAGATAAAAAAAAATTTATTCATCGCATGTTAATTAGTATCATAATCTAGTATTGATATGATTTCTTACACTTGTTCGACATGTTTAGGAATTACAAAACAATTAACATATATAGACGAGTAAAACAAGGTCAAGAAAAGTTTTTAAACTGTTGATGTTATCATATCTGAAGACTAGTCTCTGGTTTTTGTTATCATTGTTTGTTTTTCAGTAACCCTCCTTCTCTGCCTACGTGAGCACATTTCTGGGTATTCAGGTCACTATTGATTTATCTATCTATCTGTTTATGAAAAGCAAAAATAGTGCCTTAAAAAAGACGTCCCGCAATGTTAAAAGTCGAGAACTCACAACGCAAAAGATGTTAAATGAAAATAAGTAGGCAAATTCTGAATATAACAGATGAAGTCAAATACAATGAAAATAGAAAGATGAATGAAAAAGGTTGTGACAATATTTGCAATGTCAGAACGAGTTACAGTAGTCGTTTCAAAGAATGTGAAAGAATATCAAGTTTCATATTTGTTTGAAGTTTCTCATTCTTGTTATGAAGAAGCTCAACTCAAGTGCAAGAAAAAAACGAGAAAGATGTAGACATCAGAAAGAAAGAAAGAAAAAAAATTCACATATGAAAATCTTGTCGTTCAGATATGTTCTCTTACTCCTCGCTTATTCAGCCAATTATCATGAACATAAAAAAATAAGACAAGATAAATTAAAGTACTTTGACTGCTGTATAGAGATGAGAAAACTTGATTGAACTTGAAAAATATAAATATATTGTATGAAACTGACTAGCGAACCTTAAACTGTGATGTATTTCAAATTTTTTTGATTAAAATAAACATTTTCATCAATTTAAATCCATGATGTTGACAAAGGATCATTCTCATTGCATTTTCTTGATTAAAAGGTTTGTTTTAATCAATGAAATTAAAATGCATCAAGTTATAAGTCTGCTTTATCATCATAAAAGCCATTTATTTGTATTTTTGATATGAAAGTCATCAAAGTAATTTGCATTTTTTTAAACTCTGTGACTCTACTTTAATCATATCTTTTACTAACTGCTGGATAAATGAACATATTCTTCCTATTAATTTTTCTTTCGCAAATAAATGTCTTTTTTCTATATTTACTTAGTATTCTTACTTTGGATAAAATCAGTCTTTTTAAATTTGATATGAAAGATCAAGATGTATTCTTTTCACAGTAGAAAAAATGTTCATCAAATACGAACATAACATCCACTTTGAATAGAGATCAGAAAAGGCAGTGTGAAACTGTCAACAAAGTAAGCATTTCTCAAGTTTTTTTTTTTTTTTTTCTCAAAAGTTAAATCAAAGAAACTATGCGAGTTAAGACCGTCTAACCGATGATTTAGAATAGTTAGCAAAACGTATTTCTTTTTATGCGTTAAAATGTTAATAAAAATAATGATTGATGTATTTATATACCTTTTTTAAATACTACTATCTAGCCAAGTAGACAAAAAAAATGAAAATATGCCTGAAAATGCTATAAACATTTCATCGTTTTCGGTAAAAAAAAAAAAGAAGAGGCAAGCATGTGATACAAATTGATTAGCCTATACAAGCTAGGATAACTCGCATACGCTTTGGATTTTTTAGTATTTAAACAACTTTTTTTCGTAGTCAAACGCAATAAAAATATCCTTTCGTATGTGCAGATACTTTTCTAGAAACTAAAGTTAAATGAAAGCTGTATAATAACACGAATCTTGGAGAGTTAAAACTTTCGATATCGTAATACGTTCATGATTGTTTATTTCTGACCATACAAACGGTTAAAATTTTAAATAAAATACGTATGAAAAGTTTAGGTTTGGATCATGCTCATATTTATTTCTGTTCGATCATTTAAACACTTAACCCTTTCAGGACGAGATTCTTTTTTTCAAGGTAAAATAATGAAACATGAAATGAGTTAAAATGAATTAAGCCTCATTTTTAATTAGCTCTATTGATGTTTCAAAAATGAGTACAGCGCATATTTATGTTCCTTGTACGAAATCATAAATTAATTTCTGTGATATAAATTTTAAGTACTCAATCAGATAAGATTTTTCAAAAACGCATGTTAACACTCGAAAGTAGTATTTTTTTGAGCGATGAAGCGCGTGTGAAAAAAAAATGAGTAGTGTAAAGATAAGGAAATCCAAATTTCCAGTGTGGGTGTGGGTGTGACCCAGCATTACTTGACAAACCGTACTATCGCTTGAAAAAGGAATGTTTCGTTCTTTTTTTCATACAAATATTTTTGTCATTATTTATATTCAAAACTGAAGTCTTGCAACAATGAAAATCGAATGATTATAAACGTGCTGCGGAAATAAACTTTTTATATTTATTTTGTTTAATATTTTGAATGGTTTGAAACAGATAGCTATGCACGTATTAAAATATCTAATTTTTAGCTCTTCAAGATTCGCACTTTTATAAAGTTTTCAATTCACTTTCGTTTCTAGACAAGTGCTTGCACTTAGAAAATAATATTTTTATTGTGTTAAAATGCGAAGCAAGAAAAAGAGTTGTTTGGAAACTGAAAAACTCAAAACTTGACCATGGTTTATGCATACATTTACGTATCATTTAGCTGTTGTATGCATGAGTGTAATTCTTGCTATTCAGATTCTGATGATAACATGAATATGTGTGTGTGACATGTAATTCAATAACTCAAGGTAGACAATTGTGACTTTCGAGAGGGCAACTAAATATTTCCAATAACTGGAAATTTAATTTTGACCTCACATAACACTTGTGCATAAATTTATAATAAGAAAACTAAAGTTCACAGTAGAAAAGTGATCAATTCTATATTTAAAAGTATGTTATTTTACAACATTATTCTTTATTTATCTTAAATATGACTTAAGTATCAAATCAGTAATCATCTTAATAAGACTCAACGATGACGATAAAAAGAGAAATAAGGCCACGATATAAATTGTATATTCAAGATGAATTCATTGAATATATGAGTTAGTTATTCATTTGAAGTGAATATCGTGCAGTTTAGTACTATAATTTGCTATTAAAAATTAACAACAAAATAATTTGTCCTTATATCAAGTCAAAAAGACAATTTTAGTCCAAAAATAAAATATAAATTGATAACTCAGTCTTGAGAAGCTGAGTTACTTTTGAAACCAAAATTTGGAAGCAAAACAACGGTAAACTAAATAGTCTTCTATTCTGCACATAAAAACTCTTTACTATCTTAGTTATTCATTTTCGATTTCCTCGTAGTAAAGATGATGTGAAAAAACAATTCATCCAAGTAAAGAAAGTTGTAAAGTAAAACTGCAGACATTTAAGCTATCAATAATAAGTAATATTGATTTACATGACCTTCGTCTATCACGTTATTTTCTCTAAATTTTATTTCTTTCTCGACTATGTTCGCTCTCTACTGCTATATGCATGGAAGTTTTTCTCATACATACAACCAAAAAGGGGATAACAACTGAGTTAAATTAGCTGAAAACCAAAATAAAATCATGTAAGTCACCTTAACTCACTATAAACCACTGAAAATCGGTGATTGTAATTCAGGAACGATTTTTTTTACAGCATTTAAAGAGAATTAAAGTTTATATTCTTATTTGAGTAATGTTTAACGATTGTCAATATGACAATCTAAATTACAGGAATTCATGCTTGCAGAAGCTTGTTAAAATATTCATTTTAGGCTGTAGGGCGAAGAATGTGCGTCTTTCTTTTCGAATAACGATAATATATTTTTAAGAATAATTTTTTGTCCATATAACGAGAGTAGAATGAAGCAGAAAGAGAATGAATTTGTTAAAGTTCGAAAAATACGTGACTGAATTGTCTTTCAAAATACAATACATGTGGCAGTTTTACTATGAACATTGCAGAATCTTATTTCTATTTTTCATAGACTCTGTCTTTTCTCAGTATTAAAGTATTTCAGATGATTCTTGAGAACTTCGTTGTTAGAACTATATTGTCATGTAAAAGATTTCTTTAGATTGGAAGAAAATACTCATCTCCCGCCAACTCATGATAGCATTAAATGCGAAATAATTTTTGAATAATCACTTTTTGATTTTAAGAATAGAAGCATAATATTTCAACATTCAAATAGTAATATCAAGTCAAATAAAATGTTAGTAAAATATAATACAAATGAAAACAATTTTCATGAAGATAGAAGAGTTAAATGCCGGCAAAATTATTTTACACTAATCTAGTAGTTCAATGTATTAGAGTACGAATAAATCGATTTACAGATCAACATATTTATAGGCTTCATTTAGTTTGAAAAAAGAAAACATTTGTTCATTTGTCTGAAGAAAGTTCTGTATAAAATCATTATTTATTATAGTTTCTTTTTTCTTATAAACGTTATTCATACATCAATGTAACAAAATATCTTGGATGATTTATATACATATAGTTGTTTGCAAAAAATCTTGTACACTTTGCTTTACGAGTATTTCTTTTTATACACACATATTTGAACTATCTCATGTATCAAAAAATAGAGCAAAAAGAGTACTCTGTATCATACCGTAGTTTAAAATTTGATACATTAACTTTTGTACGGGAACAACAAAGAACATCAACTTTTTATACACGATGTGTAATTTAATGTAACATCAATATTTTAGATTTTTTCAATAAAATCATTCAAGTTCTTTGATATTTTTTAATTTTCTACTTTCAACTTTATGTTTTATATCTAGTTAAATGTTTTCTGGTTGATTTAGATTCAGACTGAGAAGCTGCACGGTTCATTATTTGAGATATATTATCATTGATATATTCTTCATCAATATTAATCACTCAAACTCATTATAACTCATGAAAATCATCTTCAATAAGAAAAAACTCATTTTAGCACACAAATCTATAAATCACTATTTCCTCTTTGTAGATGCCTATCCTTGTACGTAACTCAATTTTCTCTTTTACTAGTGTTTATGATAATAAAGGATTGAAGAAAGGACAAAAAGTTCTAAGAACGGTAGTGCAAATATAACACTCATACATCCAGAATGAAAGAAGTTATAGGATGTTTAACACTTTACTCTCGCAGTAGATTTGAATAACAGCGGTTTTCTAAAGTGCATCCATTTAGTATAAACTGGATATTTATTACGAAAATAGTTTGAGCACTTTATTTTAGCATAGTATATGATTCATGATGATTTGTTGTAATTTATTTCAAAAGGATGCGCTTAATGTTGAAAATCATGCATTCTGCGTTGAAACGAATTCTTATCAGTTTTAATTATACTGGAATCAAGTACTTAAGCCATTCGATGGCGAATATTCAGTAGAAGCCAAAGGGAAATAATACAGAATAAAGGAGGAAAGAAGAAAATTTTTTGTGTGGAAGTTCAAGTAATCGGTAATTAGTTAGAAAAGTTAGCGAGCTTTAATTAGGTAGACATATTTTTAGTTACGTAAGCAGTCAGATAAATAGATAGCTAGGTATGTAGTTAGTCAGAAAGGTACATAGGTAATTAGTTAGGCACACGGGTTGTTAGAGAGGTTTGTAGATAAAGTAAGGTAGGAAGTTATTTTCATCGAAATTAGAGTATTCCATGCATTTTACATTCCACTCAAGTCGATTTAGATATCTCTACTTTGTCAATATTATTAGGGGTGTTACTCTATCTTTACTTTATAAAATAAAGGTAAGGAAAATCTTTATATTTACAAAGTAAAGATAACGAAAATCTATATATTTGTCAAATAAAGATAAAGATAATCTTTATATTTATAAAATAAAGGTAAAAAACAAGTAACTTTATCTTTATTTAACATTGGTGTAATAAATAATAATAAAAAATTTCTTTCCATAAAAGCCTGAAATTTTATTTTCACAAGATAGCTCACAAAAAATTATAATGTCATAAGTAAAAAAAAAGGTTTCGAAAAGAAGATTGTTTCTATAAATCTTTTTATGTTTCATCCTCATTTTATGGCATTCTTTCATATTGAAACGTCGTTGATGGCAGGAAACAACTGTGATCAATATTTCCTGTTGTTATATTAATAATTTATTTATTTACCGATCACTGAAAAAAATCTATCTTTATTCTTTATAATACAGTGAAATAAATATAAAATAACATCCCTACATATTATACGTTCTAAAATGCACCTGGTTGAGGAGTATTTCGGTAGTACTCATTCCACTCATGTGTTCTTATATTCTGCGGATTTATATATGAAATTGAAGCTCTTTCATTTCTCTATTGAATAGTGTGTAATCATATAAAAATATATTATTCCATGGCCTTCTTCTATATCGAACTTTCATTACTACTAAATACAATATTTAGACCTCCCATGGTGACTACTACCTAATAATCTTCTTTGGTAGTAGAGTTCCACTCTGATTTATATACCAATCACTGTATCTCAACAAAATCTATGAAATGAAATCAAAATATCCTTAGAAAAAAGTGCCAAAGAGCATATTACTTTACTTCTTTAAAATATTGATATAGTGTCATATAATGGATCGGATAAGATCATGGTATGAGAGTTTTCTAATGCTGAAACGTGGCAATAAAATTTCGAATTGTATCTTATTCAATGGATCTGATTGAGATCTATCAAACGAGATCAAAAGATTCAAAGAAGAAAATGGGTGAGTTTGTCATTTCCCTAGAATACTAGAAAAATGCTTATATAAATGGTGGGTGTGCGGATGTAGGTGATTAAAGTAGAATAGTCTACACCGATATTCATATTCACACCCACATCCATCCATAGAACGGATATTATATCTCAGAAAAACAACCATGGTAAGATGGAATTACAGTTAATGTTCACTGTGTACTAGAATAATATTTACTACAATCTAAACTGAAATGCATAGTCTTCCACTTTCTCGTATGTCTTTTTTACAATCATTTAAAAATCATGATAGAATAGATCCATTTGTATAGACCGCAGAGTGGATCATCGTATTATAAAAAACATAATTCCTATTACATAATACAATTGTATATTAATTACAGATAATTTTTACTATATTGTGAGACAATAACATCCTCTCTCGACTTTTTTCACAAAATGTTCCGATATCATGTCATAGAAGACAATGGGATTAAACGCTTGGTATGGTTTAAAGACTCGATTTTTGTGTTTCAGATGACGATAATTCTTCGGCTATGACAACAATACACACATAAATAACAGTTATATAAATGTTCCACCACTATTACGAAAAACTAACATACTCTCTCACTTTTATCTATGAATATTTTGGTCTCGTTTGACCGATCTCAATTACATCTATTGAATGAGATACAACTCGAAATTTTATCGCCATGTTTCAGTATTCGAAAACTCTTATACCACGATTTTATCCGATTCATCATATGACACTGTATCAATATTTTAAAGAAGTAAAGTAATATGCTCTCTTACACTTTTTCTAAGGATATTTTGATTTCATTTCATAGATTTTGTTGAGATACAGTGATTGGTATATAAATCAGAGTGGAACTCTACTACCAAAGAAGATTATTAGATAGTGATCACCGTGGAAGATCTATATATTGTATTTAGTAGTAATGAAAGTTCGATTTAGAGGAAGGCCATGGAATAATATATTTTTATATGATTACACGTTATTCGATAGAGGAATGCAAGAGCTTTAATTTGATGTATAAATCCGCAGAACATAAGAACACATGAGTCGCATAAGTACCATCGAAATACTCCTCAACCAGGTGCATTTTAGAACATATAATACGGACAAAGTAGAAATACCTAAATCGACTTTCAAGAGTGCAATTTAGAATGCATGGAATAGTCTACTTGTGATGGGAATAGACATACTAAAGCGCGGAACGACATGCTTGTTGGAATACATTTTGTTCAGCCACGATCTGACACATTCTACAGCGCATTTATCTTTTTTTTCCGCAGGAGTTAATAGTAATAATTTTTCACTTTAATTTTAATTAGTCATTCCAAGCAGTTCTTCTTCGATTATCGAACGAATTCTCAGCATGTTCTCGACTAGCAGCTAATCGAGAAATAGTCTAGAAAAAAGGACATGCGAAAATATACAAGGTCGATGTGTTCAATTGACTTGGTTATCTATCTGTCATCCAGATAAAAAGTCACTTTGTGAAGCTAACGATGGAAAAACAATGCATTGTAGACATTAAACATCTCCGTGTTGGAACGAGTTTTCTGTAAAATATCTTAATTCAGGAAATCTCCTGTTAAGTTGATGAACCATACCATTACTAAGATATGAAAGCGATTTTCTCACTTCCGTCTGCCTCGTTATATGAAAACGACAAAAAAATTCAACCAGAAACGATTTATGCATATTTATTGAGTAGCATAATATGACGTCGACAGTGCCAACTGTATTACACATACATGTTTCGCAAACCTCAGTGAAGACGTCGAAAATAGAATGCACAAGAGTCATATGGAATAGTCTAGCATGTTGTTGAAACTACGATACTATAACAGACTTCTTGTGTCGTTTCTCTTGAGAACTTGAAAACGATTACGCATAAAAGAAAGAGAATAGAAGTTTTACAAAAATGATATTGCACTTTATACTCTATTAACTGTAGACTCTGTAATAGTAGTGATCTGAGAAAAAAAGTGTCATGCTGCCGCTGTTAGGATTCTAGATTTGGGTACCATTTTCTGAACTTTTTAAAATTCTAGCATAGTATGGTTTTGTTGTTTCAAGCCTTTCTTTCTTTTTGACTACAACAAACGGTTCCATTCGGAGAAAAAGACAAATAAGTAAAAAAAATACATTTCATTACTAATACTGTCATATAATTTTTATTACTTACCCTGTTATAGTACTTCTTATTTCTTATTTTGTCATACTACTTTTTATTGGTTACTTTTGCATACTGCAGTCATTTCGCTGATACCATCATAGCACTTTTCAATTTAAAACTTTATTTATTTCGATAGTCGAGGATAGATTCGAACTTTTTCATTAAGGACATGTGCTAAGATGACTTTTTATCACGTCCACGCTTTTTTTTTTCATTTTCTAACCTTCTAAAACATGTTAGCAGCATCACCAGTAGTATTTTCGTATAATTCGTTTTACACCATTTCAAAATAAGTTATTGATCCATCTGTGGTGTCTCCAAAATTGGAAAGAGGTTTTTATCTGAAACATCTTCAGTACGATATCATTTATAGATAATTTTGCTTATTGATTATCAATATCATAATTATACTACAATTGGATTCAGGCTTGAGTTAGAAACAAATGTTTTACTAGTAACTCGGCTAAAGAGACATTTTCTCATACATTAATCTATCTATATATGAAAAATTTATTTTCTTCTTTCAATTATAGATTCTCAAATGTACAAAAACGTTTACTGTATTCATTTCAGCTAGACTCAGTTTTAAAAACAATCGTTAAATAATCTAAATGTTTCAAAGAATCAGAAACATCTGACAAAAAAATGGAGAAAAATCTAGGAAAGTATAAAAGAACAAGTTTCAAGACGTGGTTAACACTATGATATGCTTGAAACGTTCAAAATCTACATAGTTTTGGATCAAGTATCGTAGAAGGTCATGAGAGATCTGACGTACAACTCTTTTATTTCTTTGATTTAATCCTCGGATTCAGTACGAGCAACTACATCGCACAATATACATGACTGCTTGAGAAACGATCATTTTGTGATACAAAGAAGTCGTAGAAAAAGATAAACTCTGCCTTTCTATGAGATATTTTCGATTGTCCGAATCATATAGACTGCTTATCAATTATTTTTAAAACTGAATGAAATTGAAATGAATAGAGCCGATATTTTGCACATTTTGAAAAGAAAACGATGTGCTTCTGAAAATATTTCAGAAAACCAAGTTCACCAAACTCTGGCAATATACAAAAGAGTACAAACCTTGCTTCGAAAGGACACAAACCTGAGTCGTTGGAAATATTTCTTCATATTATAATTCATTTTTTCGACATAAATCACAAAAATTAGATTATACACACCGCACTTTGATTGAAATCAATGCAATAATAGATTAAAATAGATTTTTCAGAAAATAATCAATTATAACCGAGTTTTCTACATATAATTCCATAGCTCGATTAAAAAGTAACCGATTGTAATGGACTGCTAGAAGAATCTGTTATAATCTATTTGATTTAGAAAAATCTAAATAATCGATTACAAAACAAATCAATTTCAATTGATTTCTACTGTAATTACATGATCTCAATTTGAAATAATTTAGATAGGAGTTCCAACCTTACTACATCGTATGACTTCAATTCAGTATCAACTTTATAGTTTGCGAACACAAGCAATATAAATTACCATGGAAAATTAGAGGTTTGGTACTCGAATTGGGATAAAACCATCTTTGTTTTTGGGATAAAACCAAAACTTGGGATAAAACCCACACCCACACCCATGAAATCTCCATGACCAGTTACTTGGTACTGTAACTGTAGCTTCGCTTCCTAAATACCTATCAAAAAATTATAAGGATCCTTTTGGGGTAGTCCACAAAAAATTGTTGAAATTACACTTTAAAAGCGCTTGAGAATCTAAAGATATCTCGCTAACCTCGGCACGGCCATTCTCTGATAATAACCAAACTGTTCGAACAGTTCATCAGTCAGAAATTTTTCTCAACTGTTAAATTCCTACTCTGGTCTCCTTTTTACTATTATTGTAGAAGTAAACCTATCCTAGAATTACACTATTAAGTGTCGTTACGAAATTGACACATTTTTGTTAAATCAACTCGACCCAGAATCATCTATATGAAAGTTGCGCAAAAAATAAGGTGCGAGATAAACTTTTCTTAAACATCTGGAACCCTTTTTGTTTTGACAGGGTTCTTTAAATTACTGAGAACCATGAATGATTTATTAACAAACAAATGCAACTGCAAAAAGTTCAGCATCTATGTGTAAAATATAAATCATTCGTGATTATCTCGATTTTTTTCTGGAGATTCAGCAATCGTATGAGTGATGCGACAAATAATTAATATTCTTTTGATTCAGCTCGATGAGCTCTGAAGCCAAGTGATTGTGTCAATTCTTTTTTAGTATGGGTTTCGTCGATGAATATTTGACAAAGTAAACATCTCCATTCATATAATAGTTTCTACCTTCGACATCTGTTCCATGCATATTCATATATCAATACATCATGAAAATTCATAAATATGCAACTGTATTCATTCTCTTACTTTCACTACTACTTCTTGTGCAGCTGCGTCATTTTATGCCATATCTCAAGCTCTATGCAACGATTGTTTCAAATAAATCCATGAGTAATAATGCTCAACATAATTATAGCGATGAAATTAACATTGGTTTCAGTGAATTCGAATTTTTACAAGCGAAGCAACATGAGATCGAACTTGAACA
>CAJNOP010001405.1:0-26362 GCA_905250075.1 Rotaria sp. Silwood1
ATAAAGATATTATTACAATTAACCATTAATGCTAGATGTTATAAAGAAATGACGTAACAGTAATTAAGTTAAAAAAAAAACAACATAAAATGAGTGTGTTCATAGAGATATTAACATAAATAAGTATCAATAAGAGATGGGATAAGGAAATGATATTTTTTTTTCACTATATAAAACTAAGACGAACATAAGTGAACATACATTTATAAAAATATTATTACAACTAAATGACATCCACCGATGTGATAAAGAAATGATGTACACCAATAAATAAGTTAAAGTGAATGTATCTCTAGAGATATTAACACAACTAAATATCAATAAGAGATGGGATAAAGAACTGATATTTAACAATGAAACTTAGAAGAACAGAAAGTGAACGAATATTTATAGAGCTATTATTACAATTAAATGTCAATAATAGATGTGATAAAGAAATAATGTATAGCAATAGACAAGTTAAGAGGAATAACAGTGAACATCTATTATAGAGATTTTTAATGTAACAAAGAACAAACAAACAGATCTTTTTCTATTTTATTTTGTATATTAGGTATTAAAATAAAAAGAGTTACGATTAAGAAATAATATGTGTGTCAATAGTATCATGAGAGAAGTAAAGACATTAAAGAAGATAATGAGAAAAAGGCAAAGACTTAGAACATATTAAATAAGTTCTCTGTCATGCTGAAGTTTTCATTATTAGACTGACTCGAAAGATATGTGTAGATAAAGAAAGAAGTAATAATGAAATAGGTTATATTCGAGATAGAATAGAAGACAATCTACTCAAAACAGAAAGGAGAATGAAAAAAAAAAAAATATATATAATATAAATAAAAAAGTAAACAAAAAAAAAAACAAATACCAATATATATATATATATATCTATTTTATTATGTATTAATTACCTGGGAGGGTGAAACTGATGTCATATACAATAATAGAATCATATATTAAATCTATCTACTATATGTGAATAAGAGAACTCTAAAGGTCAGATATCGATAATTGTGATAAGCAATTATAATGTTGTATGTTAATGTTTATCGACATAATATACAAGTACAAAGAGTGTCGGCCATGTTGTTAAGGCGGAGCACTTCTTACAACACAAGTAAAATTAAGTCTTTAAACATAACTATAACTACAAATTATAATAATCAAAAGAAGAACAACCTATTTATTGATTTGTTTATCTTTCCTTCTCAATAACATTAGATATATATAAGTTTCTCTAAAATGGATATGGACTATTTTCATCAAATCTGAAAGAATAGGAAAATGTATGTATGGAGTTTTGAGAAAAAAAAAATAAATAAAATAAATAATAAATAAAATAAAAAATTAGATGTGAACATTATTATTATATTTTTTCTTTTCATTAATGCTATCCGACTACCTGAATTGTATGTTTAACGTCATTAATTGAATTACCTAACATTCTGTTGGTTAAAATACTTTCTTTTATAACACGTCGTCTCCAATCTGACTCTAATGCAAGTGTTTGTACATTTGAAAAATCGAATTTATGCTTCTCTTGCAAAATATGTTCAACTAATTTTGAATTATTCGAAAGATTTCTTATATTTGCTTTGTGCTCATTAATACGAGTCTGTTTTAGTCGACTGGTTTCACCTATATATACTTTCTTACAATCATTATAAGGAATAGAATATACTAAATTTTTCAGTTTTTTATTTTCATCTTTTCCTTTTAGTTTTGGAAGAAAAATAGTCTTAAGGCTTAAATGTTTTTTAAAAGGCGAATTGAATGTTAATATTCGGAATTAGTGTTTTACAAATCTTCTTGACTCGACCTGCGAATATCATCGATTCATGTCCGTAGTATCTTATAGTGAAGAATATTTTTCTTTTGTTTTCATCTGTAGTTCGGTTGTTCTGAGATGTTCGGTTTACGAGTATTTTTCCTTCTGTAATTCCTCTTTTTATTATATGTGGTGGGTAACCATTATTTGTAATGTCTGTTTCAATAGATTTATTTCTTTCTTTATTATGTCCTCTGTCGAGCAAATTCTATATATTCGTATCACAAACGTCCTTATTAACCCCAGCTTATACCGGCGACTCTGACTACTGTCCCATAACATGTATAAACCTGTGTGCGTTGGTTTACGATAGATGGAGGTAAAGAGTTGATTATTTTCTCTGGTTACCAGGACATCAAGGAATGCTAATGAGTTGTCCTTCTATAATTCTAATGTGAGGCGCAAATTCTTGTGCCATCTATTAATTCTATTGTGAAACTCATCGATTTTTGTTCTAGAAATGGTAAATATACAGAAAATATCATCGACATAACGTAGCCAAACCATAGGTTTATTAACTGTAAATTTATTTAGCTTTTGTTCCATTTTTTGCATCCAAAGGTCTGCTATTATTGGGGCAAGTGGGTTGCCCATAGCAACTCCATCAATCTGTCTATATATTTTATCTTCAAAACGGAACGGGGCATTTTTAAGTGATAGATTCAATAATGTTTCAAGTTGTACTCTGTTGAAGGGAACATCTATTCGTTTATTAGGTTTAAACATAAAATCTAATGTGACTTCGATAGCTTCTTCAACTGGAACGTTTGTATAGAGACTTTCAACATCAAAACTACACATTATGCAATTCTGTTCCTTGCTTAGAATTGTATCTTTTATCTTTTTCACGAATTCAAATGAGTCTTTTATGTAAAAGTTAGCCTGCGGTCGCGCTTCTCGAATAGCTCTTGCTAGGTACTTTGACAAGTGATATTGATAGCTACCTATAGTAGATATTATCGGACGTATTGGGTATCCGTTCTTATGAACTTTTGGAAGACCATAAAATACTGAAAGTGACGAACATGTAGATTGTAGATGATAACGAAGTTTACTATCTATTACTTCTTGTTGAAATAATGTGTATATATATTTGTTCAACGTTTCTTCTTGCTCTCGATGAAATTTATCACTATTTAACTTTTGGAACTGCTTGCCTTTTAATATTTTTTCTGCTTTTTTTCTTGATATGATTCTTTATCCAGTATTACTATAGAATTCCCTTTATCTGCTTTACAGATGACTATTTTATCATTAGATTTTAGTGATTTCAATGCTTGTAATCCATCATCTGATAGATTACTAATCTTTTTATGTCTAGATATACGCATGAGTTGTTGTGAAGCGTTATGAATATGACGACAAAGTTGTCTAAACACTGATGTATGACAATGAGATTGCAATTTCATCGAGTTTAATTCTATATCTGTTTCGAATTCTAAAAAATTGCTTATTTTGTTTTCTATGCAAAAATCCCAACCACGACATAACAAACGCTCTTCTGATACGGAAAGGACGTATGATGAAACATTGTGTGGGTGTGGGTGGGCGTGGGTGTGGGTGTGGGTGTGGGTGTTGGTGTGGAGTGGGTGTGGGTGTGGGTGTGGAATGAGTGCGGGTGTGGGTGTGGATGTGGGGTGAGTGTGGGTGTGGGTGTGGATGTGGGGTGAGTGTGGGTGGGTGTGGGGTGTAGGAGGAGAGAATATCAATACCCACACCCACCCACACCCACCCCACATCCACACCCACACCCACCCCCCCTCACTCCACACGCACTCCACACCCACACCCACACCCACAGCCACAGCCACAGCCACAGCCACACCCACACCCACTCCACACCCGCACCTGAATAACATTAACGTAGAATAATTTTTTTCCTCCTTTGGACAGTATATGATTTATATTTTTCATAAATTCGTAAATAAAATGAGACAAAGAAGAAAGACAAACGCTGTTGCAAGAAATTTCTATTCTGTTTTTTTCAATCCGTAAATGAAGTCTCGTGGATGATACTTGACGATAAATAATTATTACTTTAGGAGCTATTTTAACGAGTTCATCAAAGACAAACTAGTTACAGTTTTACAAGAGATTTTTAATAATTGGGAAAAGAACAAATTACTTCTTGTCTAGTAACATGTTTTTGATGAATTCATAAGAAAGTTGCAAATTTCTTGCAACAATCTTTTTCTTTCTTCTTGGTTTTATTTCACTTACGAATGTGTGACGAACATCAATGATGTACCGTTGAAAAGATAAGAAAATTACCTATCAAATTATAACAAAACTTTTTTCAAAAGATGTTTATTGAAGAGTTATTCAAGAACTAAAGGAATGAGCATCTTCTGCCATTTTTGATAAATTCTGCAAAAAGTACAGATATGTTGTTGAGGGTGTGTCTCTTCTTTTTTGTGTCATTATGTTTACAAACGTTTTATAAAAACTAAATAATGTATGATCCAAAAGACAAGAAAAAGCTCTATATTTTAGTTAGAAATTCTTCTTTGAAAATCTCTTTATTGAAGAAGAAATTGAGGTCGCCATATAGTACCATTACTTTTTGTATCATACGTTATATAGAATAGAATACGTACAAGATAATTAAGATGAAAAAATATATTTTTTTCTAAATCGTTAAAATAATCAATACTTATTTGTTGATTTTCTAATTGAATTAAAGATTGACGATTTTTGATACATTAATCAATATAATTATTTAGCTTTTAACCATTTAAAAATGAACAATGTTTTTCTATAAATTCAATCACTTTCATTATAATTGATGGCTTATTTTTTAAAACTGTCCCTAATTTGATCATAAATAGCAATTATATCAGTAAATGATTCTTGTTGAACTTTTAATGAAACATTTTTTTGCATTTTTCTGAAATAGTTTCTAATAAAATCATTTTCATATATGATATACAATCATCAATTGGAAGACATTTGATAGGTCGATTTCTATCATTTGATAATTCTTCAAGAATATAAGTTGATGCTGTTGATAATGTACTATCCCATGCTATCCAAACTGGAACAAAAACCAGCAGTTTACTGCAATTTTAACAATCCGGTTAGCGGCTTCCACTACACACAATTTATCGCGGCAAACCGGTGGTTTTGACGATAACCGTGGTTTACCGCGAAAATTGATCCAGTATTTACAATATGGAATTATATTTAAGTTTAAAGCCAATTTCAATACAACTATTCCAGTCGATCAACAATATGTCATAACTAGTTTTTTAATGCAATAGAAAACAACATTCTTAATTATACATCTACAAAAAGTCAGATTATTATTTATTTTTCATTGTTTACCTATTAGTTTTATTATTGAATACTTCAATAATGTTTGATCTTCTAATATCACGATGTAAAATATTAATTTCATGTGTTTCTTTAACATGTCTTCATATAATATCAAGATTATTTAACAAATTTTCTTTTGATATAAATCGACCAGTTGGATGTACAAATAATAACCCATATTACAAGAACCGAAAGAGAACCGGCGGTTTACCTCAGTTTTATTAGTCCGATTAGCGGCTCCGATTAAATACGATTTACGATATGGGAAAGCATATTCATGCATTTTAATTATCTTATATCTATCACAATATAATTCTCGAGAAATTGATACTTCTTTATCAACGGATTTATTACTAATTTTTAATACATATTCATTTGTTTCATCATTGTTCAATAAACAATTGGAAACCATAGCATTAGCACCAATGCCTAATAATCGATTATGAATATGAATAGCGTTAGATAAAAGTGATAAATAACAATAACCAAATTTTGATGCATCTGCAATGAAAAACGTTGTTAAGTAGTATAGTGCGACTCACATCTATATCGCTGATATAAATACAATCAACAATAGACACATCTCATTTGTAAGTATACCGAATTAGAAACTATAATATTAATAAAACAAATCAACTATTACGACGCCACTATATGGTATATTTGCTCACACGAGATTCAATTTTCGCTCCACTGCGCCAGTAATCATATGAAATAAAATATGTTTGTATGCTAAATGTGTCGTTTGATTTTATTCTAACTCATCGTCAAACTCACACACATCTACATCTGCACTCACATCAACAATTTGCTCAACGAGAATAAAAAAAACGAAATTGAATCTATGTAAATTACATTAGAGAGATTTTATTAGTTCATATATAATTAAATATCAGATCTCTTTAATGGTTAAACAATTTAACATTTTTTTTATTATTAAAAGAAAAAATATGTTTTTTTTTTAAATCTTTCAAATTAAATTTCATTTATTTTTAAAGAATTGTTTTTTTAATTATTGAAAAACAAAGATCATTTTGAGCTTTTTTCTTTTAATTTTCTATTACATTTCATTTTTCGAATTCGAAACGAATATCAATGAATTGATTCTTATCTCGATGTAGATATTGAATTTTTCAAATGGATAGAAGATTTCTAAAATCGTAATGATTATTATTGTTGGTATATAAGAGAGAGAGAAGAGCAACGCATCTTCTAGATGTATACCTAAATAAATTCTTTTAAAATTTAATCGATTTAATTTTATTTGTAAATAAGAATGATAATCAAAAACCAAATACAATAAGACAATGAAATAAAATTCTATGGATATTGATTAAATATATTTGTCTTTTAAATAATAATTAAAAATTTGTCGCTTGATTAAATATTATTTAAAGTTCAATTAAATTTAAATTTTGTTTTGATCAAAATAATGTTTGTAATCGTTTGATTTGCTTATATAATCAATAAATTTATCTTTTGATACACTATAAAATACAAAATTTTAATTAATATAGAAATAGAAAGAAAAACAAACAAACCGTCCAGCTCCATCAATATCAACTTTATTCCAATGATCTTGAAAATTATTATCTAATGTTTTCGATGAAATATCGTCAGATTTTATTTTATTTAAATTTGATAAACTAATTTTAAATAAATAAAAACATTAAAAAATAAATTTTTTTTCGAAATAATTTACTTGTTATATTTATTAAGATAATTAAAAACTTGTTGAGCACGTTCACGTGTTATATAATCTTTAGAAATAAAATATAAAATTTTTTGGAAAAGAAAAATAATTCATTTCTACCAAGAGGTTCTGTATCATATATATCCAATAAATAATTAAATCGATCATGACGTAAACTGCCATCTGGTGATGTTCCAGCATAATGATTAAGCATTAAATATATTTCAGCAAATTCTATTAACATGTTTTTTTAAATTTATTTCAAATAAAATCTTGAGTTTACCTTCAAAAGTTAATTTTCCTAAACGAAAAAAAAGCAAACGATAAAATAAGTGATAAGAAAACAAAAAAATGCAAATGAAACCTGATGCATCATAATCATAGATTTCAAAAATATGATCTGACATTTTATTTAAATCTTGATCAGTAAGAAAAGATACAACAGTATTATTCGATTGTTGACTGATATACATTTGTTTATATAAACGACGAAATTCATTTTTATCCATTTTATTTGTATTACCTGTTGCTTTCATAAAATCTTTATAGATATTTTCTACTGTTATTAACGGAATATCTTTTATTCAATATAAAACAAAAAATAAAATAATATTTTTATTTAAAAAAAATGAATATGTATATATATATGTATTACTTGTCATATTACTGTATTTAATTAAATCCCATTCAGTAAAAGTTTTTTTTGAACTTCTTCCACCCATATTTGTTATTGAAGTGAAGAAAATTCTTACAATGATCTAGTCAAGAATAAATTCTAGTTTGATGTCAACGAGTACACTTTTTCATCATGGAAAATTCTTCTACGTTCTGTTTCTTTATCTTTTTCTTTCATGCGTAGCTTTACATCGAGGCAGTTCATTTAGTATTTATCATTCACAGTTGAACCAACTGACATCTTTTTAATCATTCGTTAGTTTATCTTTACTATGAATAAATAAAACAACATTTTTTCTTTTTTTTATAAATCTTGTTTTATCTTTATTATTCATACATATTTAAATCAATGTTGAATTTATTTTTGTTTTTTTTCAAACTGTTTCGTTTAAAATAATCATTAATAAACGATCTATTGTTAAAATATTTGTTAAACATTCTCGACATTGAATAAACGATTTGGATAAAAAAAAGATTTATTTCAATTCTTTTGTCATTTTTTTTATAACATTAAAGATAATAAGTGAGAATAATATATCTATTTATAGAAAAACTCAATTGATTCATCTTAATAGAATATTTTTCTTATTTCATTCATAAAAAAAAACAAGATTATTTTATTCGAAATATTTTTCAAAATATTCTTTCATCAATTGAAATATATATTTTCTCTATAAAAACAAAAAAAAAACATAATCGAATTCATCATTTACAATTGATAAGACAAACTAATTTAAATATAAACGCTATTCGATAATAACTGAGGATAATTTGTTATTCATATTTTTTATACATTTGTCGGACATCGACGATTGAAATTTTTATCACATACAGTAAAACCTCTCTATAGTGGACACCCTTCGGACCTTTCAAAAGTGTCCACTATATGGAGATGTCCACTATGAGGAGGTTAAGTGTTTTTCAAGAAAAATATCTTTTTCGAAGAAGTAGGCACGATTTTAGGCATCTAAAGTATTAGTGAATAAGATAATCGGATAGAGCAAGTTATTACTTCTGTTTTCATATATTTTAATTTTTGAAAATAGAAAAATTAACAATTGTCAAAATAGTCTTTGATAGAACTTTGGTTCGCCGCTTTCGAATCCAGATAAATGTTCACTTTTTCTTAATGATAGTAACAAAATGACACAAGTTTTACAATACGATTATTTATATACACGTCTTCTCTATTTAACACGACGGACGTTTTCTTTGTCTACAACTCAGACGTCTTTTTTTTCATTCCAATGCCTGATCAATAAAGAAGAGTCATTAGGTTGTATGATCGACGGTAGTCATTGCGACATTTTCTTTGAGTTCATAACTAGTGTCCACTATATAGAGGTTATTTATGCAAAAGGGACCGTGAAAAAGTGTCCACTATATGGGGGTGTCCACTATATGGAGGTGACCACTATACGGAGGTTCAATTACAGCAAAAATCGTTTGGTCGGATCCCAAAGTGTCCACTATAACGAGGTGTCCACTATCGAGGGGTGTCCACTATGGGAGGTTTTACTGTATATATCTAATTATGTTCTTTTATTTCTGAAATTTTCAGTTCTCTAGCTATAGATAATGATAAAATACAACAATACAACTGAAATACATAATTATACGTACTCGATTATTGCCTCTTTTTTCATATTGAAAAATAGACAATTTTCCAATACGAATAATTATGTATTTAAGTTTTTTGGTTGTATTTTATGATTAGCTTTAGCTAGAGAGTTGAAACTTTCAGAAATAAAAGAATATAATTAGATATATATGTGATAAAAATTTCAATCGTCGACGTCCGACAAATGTATAAAAAATATACATAACAAATTATCCTCAGTTATTCCCGAATACCCATTATATTATTAAATAAATGCGGAAACTTCGGATTAAAATCCGAGAGTTATGTGTACTTCAAAAAGTGAATCATACAACTCAATCATCCTAGACTGTCTGAATATCGAAATTATACTGTGAAATCTACCATTTAAAATGTTGATTTCTATTGCGCGTTGCCAAACCAATAGGACATGGGCCAAATACAGCTCAAGTTTGAACTCTTTCCCTTGATTTACCCTAAGAAAGTCGTTTTTCCTATAACTTCATTTCTATTGGTCACTGCGCAACTAATAGTATTTCGATGGAAGTGCAGTACACATTCGAGTTCTCCATATCTGAAAACCTCAAAGTATCATCTCTGTGATCGGAAGATAGAGCTCTATTTGTGGATCAATTAGATCGTGGACAAAAATATAAGCTAGTTCTCTTTAATTATCTTTGTCATAGGTGAGTCAACCTTCTTGTTTCTTTATGTTTTATATACCATTTTGTAGCTCTTGAAATTCTGTATCGAATGGTATATAATAGTTGGGGTTTTAGTTGACTATGATAGGAAAAATCTTTTACGAAAGCGGCGATGGGTCCATTTTTCCACAGAAAGCTAAAGGGAAAAATGGGTATTTTTGCAATCACTCAGGAACGGCTCGGCCGATCCTTCTCATCTTCGAACTCGACCGAGACATTGTCAAGACTAAGCTGTGTAGAAAGTTTTATCGCAATCTGACTCTGCTGTCAAAAGTTATCATGTAAACAGCCAACCGGACGGACGGACACACTGACTATTCTATAGTGTATTCACTTTTTGAGTACACAAAACTATGATTCAGTTCAAAACTAATATCAGATTCAGAATCAGCGTTAAAAACTGAGTCGATTTACGTATTTTGTGAATAATTATGAGCAAAAATTTTTTTTTCGAAAAATTCCCGTACCCCCCCTCAGGGATGGTCTGGTTAAAAATCACAATTTTTTCGATAACTCAGCCATTTCTTGGCGGATCCTTCTCATCTTCGAACTCGACCGAGATATTGTCAAGACTAAGCTGTGTAGAAAATTTCATCGTAATCTGACTCTCCTTTCGAAAGTTATCGTGTTAACGGCCGGACGGACGGACACACAGACCGATTTTAGTAGTGTACTCACTTTTTGAGTACACTAAAAAGTGAATGAGACTGATTAGTCATCCTAGAATGTGTGGGCATAAAAATTATCCTGGAAAACCTTTTCTATAAACAGTTGATTTCTATTGGCTACTGCTCAACCACTAGGATTTACAGATGAATAGAGCTCAGATTTGAACTCTTCGCCTTGATTTACCCTAGGAAAGTCGTTTTTCCGATAATTTCATTTCTATTGGTCACTGCTCAACCAATAGGATTTCGAGGCAAATGGAGCACGGATTCGAGTTCTCCACCTCAGAAAACCTCGAACTATCATCTCTGTGATGGGAAGATAGAGCTCGATTTGTGGATCACATAGAGCGTGGACAAAAACAGAACCGAATTCCGATTAATTATCTTTGCAATAGGCGAGTTAGCTTTCTTGTTTCTTTATGTTTTATATACCATTTTGTAGCTCGTGAAATTCTCTATCGAATGGTATATAATAGTTGGGGTTTTATATGACTATGATAGGAAAAGTTTTTTATGACAGCAGAGAAGGGTCTATCTTCTCATAGGGAAAAATGACTATTTTTGCAATAACTCAGCAATGGTTCGGCCAATCATTCTCATCTTCGAACTCGACCGAGATATTGTTAAGACTAAACTGTGTAGAAAATTTCATCGCGATCGGACTCTCTTTTCAAAAGTTATCGTGTTAACGGCCGGACGGACGGACGGACGGCCGGACATACTGACCGATTCTAGAGTGTACTCACTTTTTGAGTACACAAAAAACAATCATGTTTATGTTGTTGGAGAAATTAAAATTTTATTTTCTACGATAGAAGAATTTTAAAATCTACTTGAAACGTATATTATGCAAGTATTTTAATCTTTACTCAAGTAGAAATAAAAGAAAGAAAAAATAGTGGGATAAGCTTATGAGTTTGAAAACTGATTCAAAGAAGATCGTACCTCACACTTGTGTCTTATTCATACTGGCACTATCATTAACATTCGTCACTCATAGTGAAAGTTAGTAAACGAAATGTAGTTTTTTTTAACTAAGTGCTATTCATTCTCAAATAGTAACACACACATTTATTCAAACTTGTAAGAATTATGTTCATAGAGAGTTTAATCCAATGATTGAAGCCTTTACTTGCAATAGTAATTACACTGCTAAAACGAAAATAAATGTTCACTTTTTGGTATATAGGTAAAAATATCAAGTTTACTTAAATTTATCATACAATTTTAATCAGCTTAGCAATATTTCATCTGAAAATACTTCCAATCAAACTTGAAAATAGTTTGTTAACAACTTCTATTTTGCTTCCTTTCGAATATATTTGAACAAATAGCACGCTTTTACGTATTATATAGCATGAACAAAATAAGATCTTGACACGTTAGTCTCAAAAAACTTTCTATTGTATTGTTGATTATCAACACGTTTATGTGAGTTTTTGTGACTAAGTGAACATTTCTGTTATACAGGTCAGCTAGATAAGTAGTTTACTTAGTTGACCTTTAGTGCATCACCCAAATGTTGTGCTTCTCTGTCTCCAATTTGATTATCATTCAAGTAGAATACAGTGAGTGTCTATATGGCAAAGTAAAGAGAAGGTGGGTGTGGGTGTTAGTAAGAGTTTCTTATTGTCACGCATATCCACACCCGACATTCTTCGGAGTTCATTCATACCTAAATTATCCTATGAGCCATTGCGTGTAAGCCACAACCTGGAGTGCTCAATCACCCATCTTCGATTTCTTTCATTTTTACATATGTGATAGAGAGAACTGTTTGATGATATTTGCCGAAAGCCGCATAAAACAAAATCGCTTCACTGTTTTTTTATTGAATTTTTACAAAAAGGTTCAAAATCCACGGTCAGAAGAAAACCGTCCGTTATTACGGCTGTATCTCGAAAACCGCTCAAACGGTTGAGCTGAAACTTTGCATGAACACTCATAGCTAATGATGCTATAAGTAGAAAAAAATTGAAGCAAAATGATTGCACCGTTGATTTTCTGCAAATATGCTTTTGGGAGATCAAAATGCTCATTTTCGTCATTTTTGGGGCCTTGTATCAGGCGAATCGTACATGATGGAGGCTTCAAATTTTTTTTTGAAGAGATCTCAATGGTATCTTATTTTAGTAAAAGTTTCAGCTTGCCTGACCAAAGCCTTAATTTGTAGCAACCTGAGCAAAATCGGATTTTTCGTAAAATCGCAATTTTGGACGTTGGCGGTCTCCAAAAAATATGAAACAGCTAATGAGCGAAGTAGTTGGCTATGATACTCTCTTTTTTAATCTATAACTTGGCGCAAAAATCAACGTGGAATCTGTAATGGAGCCTCAGCCATAAGGGCTACAGCGGTTACTCCTGTACAGAGTAAGTGTGTGTGTGGGTGTGAGTGGGTATGGAGTGTGGGAGAGTGTGGAGTGTGGGTGGGTGTGGATGTGAAGGTAATTCTTCTCTTGACCCTGATCCACACCTACAATCACACCCACCTACACACACCCACACTCACACCCACCTACACACCCACGCGCACCTACATACCCACACTCACACCGACCTACACACCCACACCTACACCCACACCCACACCCACAAGTCAAGAAAGAAACAATACATATTAAAATAAGATAACGGCACGGCCAGCCATCGGTCCCCTTCGTTGGGGAAGGTTCGAAATCAGTAAGATTCAGAAAAAAAAGTTTGTTATAGAGAGTGTGATCTTGAAATATTATTAAGTTTGTTCCGTATTCCGAGTTACACAGCTGACATATAAAACCAATATCATTTTTCTTTCCTACGAGTTTAAAAACACGAATAATTACGAAATTTCACTGTTTTTTCACTTTTTAACCTTTAATTTTTGTCAAAATAATGAATGGAATTTTCAATGAAATTTTCAAAAGAAGATGAAAATAAACTAATCGATTTATATAAAACAATATTCTTAATCGTTATGGAACAAAAAAGGTTAGATTAAACAGGTAAAATTATCATAAAAATGGCACTAAACTGTCCTCCGTGGAAAAAGAGAAAATTGGTGAAATTCCATAACATTTGAAATTCCGTAACGCTCAGCCTTTTAAGTTAGCTTACTCGAAGGGATTGTCCTAAGGCGAAAATGATATGATATTCTAAGAGTATGTGAAAAACTGAACAACTTTTGTATAGAACGTTCATTTATGAGTAGCTTAGTTTCGTATAAAAATGCTAAAATGTGAGTCATCCCTAAAAATTTTGTCCATTTTTTGAAATTCCGTAACGAACGATATTTTTCAAATAATTTCGCCATGGCTTGTGATAACTCCATGAGATTTTCAGTGCTCACAGAGCTAGTTTACCTTTATGTATGCCCAAAATTTCAGAAGCATTTCTCTTGTTATTGAGAAGATATTTATCTCACAAGTTGAAAAAATGAAATTCCGTAACGCTTGGCCGTGCCGATAAAATAAAAAACAAGAGAGTTAAATGCATAAAAGATCATCGAAAGATAATGACACTTCATTATCGTTAATAGAAGTTACACTTTTGTAATGAAGATTTTGAGGATCGTAAGAGACATGTACTGGATCTTTGATGTAATCTGATCCAAGAATTAAAAGAGGTTTTTTACCTAATTCGTGAATTATTATGTGGGTATGGACCAGGGATGCCACCTCTTCCGCTTTTTTTGCGGAAAGTTTCCGCTATTTTCTCGCTGTTCCGCTTATTTCCGCTTTTTTATATAAAAAGGTGATGCATGTTCAAAATATGTTCGCAGCAAAACTTATTATTGTCGAATAAAGACTTACTGTTTACGTATCCAGTTAATCATCATTCTTATTATATCATCCATAAAATCGATGGATGATCACATAGAGTTCTTCTATGTTAAAGGGCTTGTGCACTAATTGCCTTTTCGGGAATTAAAAACATCATTCTGCTCTCAACTGGCAGTTAACTACTTTTCAAATTATTTTGCCTTCTGTATATACGCAAAAAGAAATTTCCACTTCGAAAATTTAAACGTTTTTTAGGATCTAAAGATATTGAGATTGTAAATGATGAAACAGATCGTGAACATTTAATAACAACATCACCAATTCTGAAATCAAATGAAAATAAAAATATTGAAGCCATGCTAGGTGCTTATCAAAAGATAAAAAAAGGCATGTTTAATTCAGAATGACTACTTAATCCTCAGTTCGCATTATTTTTACGACAGTATAAACCAGATTCAGCTAAAGTTCTTTGTATTGCCTCTAACGAACATTTTTTAGTATGTGATAGTGAAAAAAATAATATTGATCGTCATATAAAGTTGAAAAGACATAAAATCATTCGATGTAAATCGACAATTGACAACATCAACTATGAAATGTAACAAGAAGGTTGAAGAAACAGCAGCTGCAGAAGGTACTTTTGAATACCATGGAGTGAAACATAGTCCTTCTTATTCATTTCAACAATATTTTATGTTTTGCAATTCTGTTAAAATAAAAGCAGAATGCTATAGATATGAAAAAGTTGAAAATCGTCATAAATGCTAAAAATCCGCAACGAGATAAGTTTCCGCTTTCTTTCCGCTTTTTCTGTTTTTTGTTTCCGCAATTTTCCGCTTTTCTAAGTCAACTTTCCGCTTTTTCGACTTCATTAGGTGGCATCCCTGGTGAGGGCGTCGGTGTGGGTGTGGGGTATTGGTCCAATTGAAGGGAGCAGTAACACGCACACGCACACCCACCCACATCCCACACAAACCCACACCCCCACAGCCACACCCGTGACGAAATGGAGTGAGTATCAAAAAAAAAAGATTTTGGTTAAATATTAATATTAATGAGTCTCTAATGTTTGAAAATTGGCATTCGACGTTGTCCTCAAAGCCACTCTTCACGAATAACTTTCCAATCACCATCGATCTTTTTCCATGTCAGTGTGCAAGTTCGATCTTGACCATTCCATTCGCATGCACATTTTTGAACGACACAATCATCAGATGGTGATGATACATCAACTGGTGTCATTTCGACCTTCACGTCTTGAAACTTTTCATACACATTCAGCATTTCATCGTGACCATTGTAGGAGACGCCACCCTCGGAGACACAAGCATCAGGAGCATAAAATTTAATCACAACTTCCTTCCCGCGTTTCGAATTCCATAATAACACAACTTCCTTAAGTTTCTCCTTAACAATTTCAGCCGGTGTCGTCATAACTTATCAATACAATCTAGAAAACCTAAATTCAAGTACTTTACTTATAACATGTTGATAAAGACACAATTATACTATAGTGATAGATAACTGAACATAATAAGAGGTAGTCATGAAAGGATAGACACCTATTGAATATTAGTGTAGGGCTCTAGATTTTAATTGAAAAATGGTGTAAATCAATCATGGGATAGTACTCATCTATATAGAGTAGCACTCAGTTCGAAAAATTAGATCTTTATGCGTTTTCGAAGAAATATGGTGCCTATCTTATTTGAACCCAAGAAACTTAAAGAACAGTACATACTTTTAGTATAATGAAATTTCCTTTCAATGTACAGACGTTGTTCAAACGTGATTAGAAAACTTCTACAAAACTGTCTATGAACAATCCACTTGAAAGTCTCTATCAGATCATGATAATACGACATTTGACTATACTAATGATGTCTTTCTTAGTGACAACGAGCAAAAACTTTGAAGAAAAGCGAACACTTTGTGAAAGGAGATTAGGAGGTAGACTAACGCAAAAATTTTAGATAAAATCAGGTTTTCTCCCTATCGATCAGGATAAAAGACATTAATTAATATTCCTGAAACAATTATAGTTCAAAATTTTGAACTCTTGTCGAGTAATGGCATAAAGAAAAGTTCATGGGAAAATTCAAATGCCTTCTGTACAATAAAACCTGCGGAAGTAGATATTTGATTTCAACTAAATAATTATCGGTATATTTCATTTGAAGTGAATTAGAAAAATATAAATCTGATTGTTTTTCTATACAACTACTCATCTACAAGTTAGACAACGTCTATCATCTTATGGCGCACGCGCTAATTTTTACATTTGTACCCGCAAAATTCTCTTCATAGAAGACCATGGGCGGCGGAACGATTTTAACTTAGGGGAGGCTCAAAATTTTTTCCTAGGCAATGATGAGAGATGGAACAAAAAAGGAACTATTTTCTACTTTTTATAATGTTCGCTATATTTTAAACACATTTTTGGATTTATTCATGTCAAAATTTGAACCATAGTGAAAAATTTTACGGCAACGTTAACTTTTCTATTGGATAATTAGCATGTACATAAAAATCTTACACCTAATCTAATGTGAATATAGCAAGGCAGAGCTAAAAGCACTTCTCACGACCGAAAATGGTTTCATGCTGTTTTTTTTTGAACGAACCATTGCAGCTATTCTTCTATTCCACGTAAACTAAATTTTCTTCATATGAAGGATATCGATATGACTAAAAGTGATCAGCGAATAAAATGTGCCAAAAGTCATTGTGACTTATTAAATGCATTTCAATGCACTATTATTCAAGCTGAATCTAATATTTTATATTTCAAATGGGAGCCTAGGAACACTTTGTTCTTAAAGATCAAGTTAATCAACAACGTAGCAAAAGCAGGATTTGTAGCTACAAAAAGAAAAACATTAGGCTTTTTCTATGTCAAAAACAATACAGTGTTACTTTCTATATCTACTAGAACTTTGTTCATCATTGTGCACTTCAGATCATTTAGATCTTTCAGTATTGCTTGACAGCCATTTTCTGACACATTTTGAAAAGAACCAATAACTGATGCATTTTCCCTCGGTAGGTCGTTCGTGCCTCTTCGAAAACCATTAAGGCCGTGAAAAGTGTGCGTTGGACTATTTAACAACACATGTTATCATTAATATTGGCTTTCTTGCTCTTTTTTCTCAAGAATATATCAGGATGAGTATTTGTAAAGTCATGAGGATAGATTTGAATGATTTGAAGTTCCTAATAACGATTGAAATTCTAATAGATATCGAAAAAACGCTTCATATCGTTTTCCACATAGAGAAAAACCTCATTTTATTCTTTTTTGTATTCGCAAATTCCACTTTTGCTACATTGTTGTTGAAACGGGTCTTTAATAATACAGACATGTTAGTCTCTTCTTTCAAATAAAATAAGTTTTGTGTTAAGCTTCATTGCTACAGGAGTTACATGTATTTTCAATAGTAACCTTTGGCACCTTCTGTATGTTCGTTATGTGTTATAAACAGGGAGTTTTAATGCGGTCAGTTAAATTAGTTGATAACATATTCACACTAACTACGTGAATATTAGTGATTATACTCATTTTTTTTCTTGTTCTTTTATGAAAGACATGCTTCGACGCTATTTAGTAAAGATTTTGTCTGCAAAAAGATTCATGTTCATCTATTACTTCAAAATTTTTTGTAAAACTGGAACAGAGATAAATGTTTGTGATCCGAAAGTCATAGAGGCACTGCAAATATAGTGATACACATGGACTATCTAACATTTGACTGGGTGTACCATTCAAAAAACACGAGACAACCTTTGTTCAAAGAGTTCTCGCTAATAAGACGTAAACTTGCGACTATATCTTTAAAATATTTTTTAGTATTTGAGCCTCCCACGCCTCCCCTATATTTTTCTACGGGAGGCCCGAGCCTCCCCAAGCCTAATGACTCCGCCGCCCATGTAGAAGACCTTTATCACACGTACAACTTTAAAACAAAAAAATAAACGTGATTCTGTAGTTGGATACTGACGGTAAGTTGTCATTAAAAAAAAGTGAAATAAAACGGAAGAGTTGCCAAATGTCGGTAAACACAAATGTCGACAATTAGAAAAAACAACGTCCTTATTCTAACACTCTCTACTTGCGCTTTAGTCGAGATAAGTTTAATTGATAAATGAATCCGTCACAGACACAAAACTGCTTTATGTTTGTTGCTAATCGAGTTACTAAGGGCATGAATGGCAAACATGATAAAAAGACATAAAATGGCAATCATTCTTACATCTATGTTCGCACATTTGACATTTGTTTTGTACGTCGATAATGGTTTTGTCAACATCTGATCTTTAACATTCTTTAATATTGGTATTTGCACGTGTTGACATTTGACTGTCCTATTTTATTTTTCTTCCTGTAAATTCTAATAGTCATTCATAATCATGTTTAAGACAAAATTCTAGAACCTATACTGTAAAATAAAAAAATAAATTATAGAGCATAGAAAAGGATATTCTAGAAATGTTCATATGAATTTGACAATGAATTTATATTTTCTTGAAAATATAATATTCAAGAAAATTTAAAATTCAATTATTGATTTTCTGGTCGAAAAATCACGATCATATTCGTGTTGAAAATTTCTAGAATATCGAACACAATTTCACATTCTGAACACTTTAGAATATCTATTATCACTTTTTATCTTGATCTTACACATTAATATCAATTTCACTTATAGCCTGAACACCGATTATAAGCCAAAAATCAATATACTAGATAGCTATAGGAGTTATATTCGAACGAACTCAATTAAATATACGAAAGACTAGTATATATAATGAACACTTCTGTTATAAGAAAAATGTTTCAGAGTGAACTATGAATTCTGAATGTAAGATGCATATATGAAGAACAGCATCTATAGTTGAAAGACACAAACAAAAAATGAGAAATATTGGAAATATTTTCAGAAAAACAAATATAACATACGTTATCTCTCATGATCAATTATTAAATAATTTATTGCTTGTTTTCATTATTTGACTCCAGACTAAATAGAATGTACTAGTTACCATTTCTGTAACTCACATACTGCAGCAGTCGGAGAAAGATAAACTGTCGACACTATCGACTAAATAACTTATATATGCGACTAAGTTTTTTAATTCGTTCGAAAATAATTTTTTCAGAAAATCAAACTGAAATTCTACTTTATGAACAATCAAGACTTGTCTGAAAAAAAATAAAATCATTTGACAATTAATAATTATTTGAAAATGTTAGAACTTTTCCTAATATCAATTTTCTAGAAAGTAAAATTTATTTAAAATTTTCAGAGCAGTCATAACTTCATGTTATATTCCCAAGAAAATTGATTTTTAGTATGATATTATTCTCATTTTTGATTGTAAACAAAAGAAATTGATAAAAAAAATTCAAAACTCTTATTCAAGAACTTACTCGAACGATGCTCTATACTATTGTTGAAATCTTTTCACATAACTCAATCTTATACATTATAATATATAATTCTGTTGCTTGTTATATTTTGTAATTAACTTTTTTCGATAGCTTCTGGCATAAACATATATTGTCGCTATAATTGTATCGTATATCGTTTATAATTGCAATGCAATTAGATATACAGCAATTTTCTAGTGTGACTGAAAGTAACACTCATAACATTCGCACCTAATTAACATCACTAAGAGTAGGACACTAATTGTGATAAAATTGACCATTAACTACATATATACTGTTCTGTTATTGGCATTTACGAAAATAAATATCGTCAATACGTATGACTACAACATAGGCATTCGTTAATGACGTCGTTACAGTATAATTGCAACGAGGAATAGTTGCCTGTATATTTGATTTTAATAGTAGTTAACGAATGTATTTTTCTGATTTTTTTTGGAGTAAATGATTATTGTTGTGAGTGTGATCGTTTCACTCACATCCTAAAACTACAGGGTGTCCCATAAGTAACAAGACAAGGAAAAAAGTTTGAATATCTCTATTAGGGCTCGACCAAATGGGCTCAATTTTTTATCAAGGATAGAGGCATCTGCACACTCCAAATCCATACGAACAAGGTGAATGAGAACCTTTGTTAAGTATCACTATTGACCTCAACAATAAAATTTTTACTTTTTCACAGACAGGAAAATAAAAAAATATACTTAACAAAGGTCCTCACTAAGCTTGTCTGTATGGATTTGAAGTATAAGCATGCCTCTATTTTTGGTAAAAAAATCAGCTCGGTTGCTCGAGCCGTAATGGAAATATTTAATTTTCTTTTCGATAAAGTGACTTTTGCACTATCCTGTATATTGGTTTTTTCTTACCAGTGACAAAGCAAAAATTTTATTGTTGAGGTCACTAGCGATACTTAACAAAGGTTCTCATTCACCTTGTTCGTATGGATTTGGAGTGTGCAGATGCCTCTATCCTTGATAAAAAATTGAGCCCATTTGGTCGAGCCCTAATGGAGATATTCAAACTTTTTTTCCTTGTCTTGTTACTTATGGGACACCCTGTATACTTATAATAATTAAGTGAGCATATTCATATTAGTTAGAAGATATTTTCAATGTCTAAAGTGCTTTTATATACTTGCAAAAAAGACAAAAAATCTATGTATGAAAAATGTTTGCAGATGACTCGGCATGATATGGTGAATGATGCATTTTTTTTAGATAATTCGTTACTGTGTCGACGAAAGGTTCAACGATCAGTTGACTGAAAAAGATGAATTGATTCCATGAACTTTGTAGTAAGTTGAATTGATCCTATCGGATTTCTTTTGATGAGAATACATCAAAACTCAAGATTTTGATGCTTTATAAATTAGAACAACGTGAAGAATTGGATTCGTCGAAAAGAAATACTGCATAATGTTTTGTGGAGAAAATTGAAAGTGGTAGATTTTGAACAGTGCTTCTATGGTTTGCTTGTAGAAATAAAAACTCAGCGTGCTCATCTGAAGTATATAAAATTACTTTTGGAAATGGAATTTTAAAATCTCTGTGGTTAACTAGCTGTCAACTACTTGTGTAATGAACTCTCTATCTTCCTTGCATTTATCTAACTACCAAAATTAAGAATGTATGGTCGGTTCTGACCAGAAAACTCTCAAAATTGGCAGAAATGTGGAAGCACACATCTAGTGACTGGGTTTATCGAATTTAAGCAACCGGATGCGAACACTGGATTCGTAGTTTCAAGTTTCTACGAAGCTTTCCGACCGGAATCGATGTCGTTGCTGTGGATTTCAGCCTAAGGTCCACGAATCCGAGCACTGGAATCACTGATCTAGGTTATTTAAATAACTATATTCTTACCTATAAATTTAGCTAAAAAAGAACCATACATGGAAGAAGACGTTTCATAAGATTAAAAATAAGAAAATACAATGCAGAAGACACCAAGGGGGAAAGTGCAGATTTGGAACCACCAGCACCTCAGCACCTTTTCAGCACCTCAGCACCTTCTCAGCACCTCAGCACCTTCTCAGCACCTCAGCACCTTCTCAGCACCTTTTTAGCATCTTTTTGATATTGTAACTCAGTTCAATTATTTGCAAATAATTCACAAAAGACTAGTTTTATTTTCAATAACATAGGAGATGTTTTGCTTTAAATACGCACATACACATACAATGTGATAATCTAAGTTTTAATCAAAAATAAGTGTCAAAAATATGTACCAAAAATATTCCATAATACTGATTAGAGCAAAAAAAAACTAAGTTCGAGAAAAAAAAAACAAAAAAGATGTTATTTATCTCTTGGTTCTTTCACACGTTCTAATGAAGGGGGAAAGTGCAGATTTGGAACCGCAGCACCTCTGCACCTTCTCAGCACCTCAGCACCTTTTCATCACCTTTTCAGCAGCTTTGGGTACTAAAGGTGCTGAGGTCCTTATACATTTTGTTCAAACATTAAAGGTCAGTACCTTGACCTTTTACCTTTGACCCCATATCGTATGATAGACTAATGCAAACTTTGATTAGAAGAAATTTACTCTTCAGGGAGTTGTTGGCCCAAACGATTATTATATCAATTAATAACTTAACAAGCTCTACAACTTGGTCTCACTAAAATTTAAAAAGTGATCATCGATTCTGAACGTTCCATCATTAGAGATGCAACGGTGACGATCATTCATCGGTACACCATAGATACGGTTACCGCTCTAAGTACGGTAACCGTAGGTACGGCTACCGGCCTAACTACGATAACCGTAGGTACGGTTACCGGTGCCACTATCGTAACCGTAGCTACGGTTACCGGTTCCACTACGGTAACTGTAGGTACGATTGCCGGTCCCTCTACGATAACCGTAGCTACGGTTACCAGTCCAACTAAGATGACCATAAATACCGTTACCAGTCCAAGCCCATTTTCACGAACGAAAGAGTTTTTTAAGAAAATAACGATTCTCTATAAAGGTTGACGAAAGTACATCGGGGTCGAAGAATCCGAATCTGTAGTTAGTCTTCCAATCTGAGTTTTCATTGGTTAGAAAATGGACCAATCAGAAACGAGCTTTTTTATATTAAGACTTTTCGAGCTTTTGATAAAACTTTGCAATAGGTTATCCATATCGAGGAATTCGAATCTGAGGTCCTTTTTTCAATATGAGCTCTCATTGACCAGAAAATAGACCAATCGGAAATGAGCATTTTTATATTAAGGCTTTTCGATCTTTTGATAAAACTTTGCAATAGGTTATCGATATTCGGAAATCCGAATCTGAAGTGAGTTATCATATCTGAGCTTCCATTGGTCAGAAAATGGATCAATCAGAAACGAGCTTTTTTATACTAAGACTTTTCGATCTTTTGATAAAACTTTGCAATAGGTTATTGATATCGAGGAATCCGAATCTGAGGTGAGTTATTCTATTTGTGCTTTAATTGGTCAGAAAATGGACCAATCAGAAACGAGCTTTTTTCTCTCGACTGAAGGGACGGTAATACGAAACAAATAAAGCTTGACAGACTGATACCGAACACCAAAAATATTTAATTGGCTGAACTGCTGCCTGAAGGAGCTTCATATATATTTGATGTTATTGAGATTATCGAACCTGTAATCACGCTAATACATCTGAATGCGCTACTATCCCAATGACTGCGAGGTCACAAACTCATTTTATCTCATATGATCCTCCCTCCAGTGGAGGGGAAAAAAGCTTGTTTCCGATTGGTCCATTTTCTGACTAATGAAAGCCTAGACAGACAAAATGACTTCGGATTTCGATTCCTGGATATCGATAACCTATTGCAAAGTTTTTATCAAAAGATCGAAAAGTCTTAATATAAAAAAGCTCACTTCTGATTGGCCCGTTTCCTAACCACTGTAAGCTGAAATGGAAAAACTAACTTCAGATTTGAATTCCTCGATATCGATAACCTATTGCAAATTTTTATCAAAAGGTCGAAAAGCCTTAATATAAAAAAGCTCGTTTCTGATTGGTCCATTTTCTGACCAATTAAAGCTCAGACAGAATAACTGACTTCAGATTCGAATTCCTCGGTATCGATAACCTATTGCAAAGTTTTATCGAAAGATGGAAAAGCCTTACTTTAAAAAAGCTCATTTCCGATTGGTCCATTTACTGACCAATGAAAGCTCACATATGATAACTGACTTCACATTCGAATTGGTCGATATCGATAATCTATTGCAAAATTTTATCAAAAGATTCAAAAGCCTTAATATAAAAATGTTCATTTCTGATTGGCCCATTTACTGACCAATGAAAGCTCAAATATGATAACTGATTTCAGATTCGAATTCCTCGATATCGATAACCTATTGCAAAGTTTTATCAAAAGCTCGAAAAGCCTCAAAATAAGAAAGCTCGTTTCTGATTGGTCCATTTTCTAACCAATGAAAACTCAGATTGGAAGACGAACTACAGATTCGGATTCTTCGACCCCGATTTACTTTCGTCAACCTTTATAAAGAATCGTTATTTTCTTAAAAAACTCTTTCGTTCGTGAAAACGGGCTTGGACTGGTAACGGTATTTATGGTCATCTTAGTTGGACTGGTAACTGTAGCTACGGTTACCGTAGTTAAGCCGGTAACCGTATCTACGGTTTTCGTCACCGTTGCATCCCTATCCATCATTAGCACCTTCTCAGCACCTCAGCACCTGCTCAGCACCTTTTCAGCACCTCAGCACCTTCTCAGCACCTCAGCACCTTTTCAGCACCATCGGCATAATTTGGTGCTTGAAACCTGCACTTTCCCCCTTGGAAGACACACAATAAAGAAAAAGTTAAATAGTTTGCGAGCAAACTAATGCAAATGGAAAATGAAGCAAACAGGTTGTGGCAATATATACGAAAGTTGAAAACGAGTTACCTTTATCACATATCGAGATAAGAAAAATGGATATCAAATATTAGGTTTGTTATAGACTTCTTATTCTAGCTGAAAAAGAGTCAAACATTGGTATGAGAGAACGAGAGACACTCAGATAACAAAGAAAAAGACAAATAGATTTTATTCGAGGTCCAAGAATATTATTTTTGTAAGCTCTTCTTTTTCTCCTTGCTTTTACAGGCAATTATCATGACTATGGATATAAGAGAAAACTAATTGAAGCACCTGGATTATTTTACACAGAGAAGAAAAACTTCATGCACGTCAGCCTGAAGAAAGATGAATTAGAGAAAGATTTGATACAATGAGATTGGGCGAAATGTGCATATCGCACATGTTATCGCTGTTATCAAAAACTCGATATACAATGATGAAACATGAAACATGAAACGAGGTACTTTGGCGCTTTACTATATCCTTTATTAATCGGTTGATTGGCACATCACACAATAATGTAAAGATGACCGATATGACTAAAATAAACGCATCATCATCTATGCATATTTTTTGTTCATAAATGGTGTCTAGTATTTGTATAGAAAAAATTTCCACTCCCTCACATGTAGAGATGCACCAATTTCAATTCCAATCAATTCCAATTCTTGGAATTGGCGGAATTGGCAGGATTTGGAATTGGAATTGGTAGGAATTGGCTGGAATTGACCAGAGTTGGCACGAATTACCTAAAATTCACATGGAATCCTAGAAATCTATATGGAATTAGCTTGAAACTGGCTACAATTCGAATGTAACCATAGGAATTGGTATGAAATTCATCTGAAATCGGCTAGAATTATTCAAAATTGTTCTAAAGCTGATTTAAAATTGATTATAATTAGTCATCATTGATGCCAAAGTTGACTATTATCAACTAGCATTAATTATAATTATGGTCAACTATACGCAAATTTGAGTTGAAGTAGTAGAAAATAGTCTATGGTTTCTTTTGCAGAATAGATAGATTAAAAAGTCATTTTTGCTCAAATGGCTCTCTGTTATTTGATAAATCTATAAATGAATTTGATTCATTTGGGTAAAAGTATCACATGTTTTTGGCTGCGCTATTAATATTCTTGGTTGAAGACAGTTGAAAAACAGGCTATTAGATTTTTGTATTTTGTCAAAATTATGCTAAAGTTATCTTTGTTTCGTATTCATAAAAAATACTCTGACGAGAGAATGACGATATTTTTTTGGTTTCTTGATTTATTTTACACTTTATGTATGATAGTATTGAGATCTGTTTATATATTTGATCCGAAATTGTATATAAAAAACAAGAGATGCTTTTTAACAAAAATTCATTTATCAACTTTTAGAGAATTCTAGTAAAAATATTACACAAATATGGTTTCACCGAAAGTCATTTTTTGGAAGGATATAATAACTGTGATTTTACACTTATCCGAAATCTAGTGTTGAACAAATGAGTGGCAGCAAAATCTTCAATTTTTTTCCATTGGTCAAAAACGTCTCTATCGAGTATTTTGTGTCTCATACATATAGGTACCCAGTGTTTCCAACACCAAGTGCACACAAATAAGCAAAATGTACAGAACATCTGCTATTTTTGATTTACACTCTGATTTACACATTGCTCAAAAACATAAAATGTAGGCTGTACACTCTGCTAAAAAAATTTACACTTTGATTCTACAACGTTAAAAGTGGTATGTAATATTAACACCAAAGAGAGGCTTACTTTGCAAAATAGTCGATTATGACCTCGCGGGTGTGGGTGGGTGTGGGTG
>CAJNOP010001406.1:0-19986 GCA_905250075.1 Rotaria sp. Silwood1
AGATGATATCGTGCATAATTCATTCTATTAGTAGAAGTCCAAGTTCTTGTTAATGGATCATATAACTCAGCCTTATTAAGAGCACCACCACTAAATCCACCACTAACTAATACTTTTCCATTTGTTAGTACGGATGCTACGTGAAAATATCGGCCATTAACCATAGTATCAGTAATTGTCCAAGTTCCTGATGATAAATCATAGAATTCAGCTATATTTCGAGCACCATCGCTATCTCCGCCTGCAACTAACACTTTTCCATCTGTTAATATGGATGCTGTGTGATAACGCCGTGGATAATTCATGTTAGTAGTAGTTGTCCAAGTTCCTGTTGATGGATCATACAACTCAGTACTATTTAGGGCCCTAGCATTAGTATCTCCACCCGTGACTAACACTTTTCCATTTGTTAATAAGGATGATGTGTGATAATACCGTACATAATTCATGTTACCAGTAGTTGTCCAAGTTTCTGTCGATGGATCATACAACTCAGCAGTATTTAGGGCACTATCATTAGTTCCACCAGAAACTAACACTTTTCCGTTCGTTAATACAGTTGCTGTGTGATGATACCGTGCATAAGACATGTTACCAGTAGTTGTCCAAGTGTCTTTTGATGGATCATACAATTCGGCACTAGTTAGGGCACCACTCTTATATCCACCACTAACCAATACTTTTCCATTTCCCAATACGGATGCTGTGTGTCCCGATCGTGCTTGTTTCAAGTTACTAGTATTAGACCATCCTAGGCGAAAACATTTTAATGCATTCATTCTAAGAAGAAATGTATTATTGAAATTTTTGAATCGTCTAATCATATGCAAAAATTTTGGGATTTTATAAAATAAAAATTATTTCATATCATTAATACAACATGTTTTGAATTTCTGCAAAGCACTAAAAATCTCGAATTTATTGTAAAGAATCATTCGCAATGCGATACAACAGTAGGTGTCACAGTTTTGATTAACAGATAAAGTAGGTCTGTATTTTCTGTCTCATTACATTATTTATAAGATTAATGCACTTTCGACGATATGTAACTTCTATTGTTTATAATCGGTCCATGAAACTCCCTAGATAAAGAAGATATGGCGAGAAATAGTGTAAACCATACAGCTTCCGACGAAGTTACGCCATCAATTTCAAAACAGGCCCGTGTCATCGTTTCAAAGTAAGAGATAAGATAATTTAGCATGGCCCAATAGTACGGATTGTGTACCGGTGCGTCCGAAACTCAAATGAGACGAATCGAATAAAGCTTTTATATTTAAATTACCTGTTTTCCTCAAGTCATTTTCATTTACATCAATCGATATTAAAAGATTATTTCTCTCGAAAACTAAAAGATAGGTCTATACAACATTGTTAGTCAAACTGATTGTTGAAATATTGAAAAAGACTTTTTCTAATAAATCTGCACATCTAATTCTATGGTTATTTGATTTTAAAATTTGGCAAATTCTGCAGCAATGCGATAGGATTCTGAACGCCGCTCAATACTCATCGTCTTTGAATTCACATTGAATTCAAATAAAGGATTGTATATGTTACAAATTTGACTATATAGTGACATCAAACGAAAAGAAAGGGTGGATTTCGTTATATGCATATCAATAAAATGAAGTCAACTTTGATAGTCACGAAAAATGATTACTTTATTTTTTTGTCATGATAAAGATCGAATCATTAATGACAAGATCTCTAATCTTTGTAACGTAACCTTTATCTAGACAAAAAGTACCGTTGCATATAAAGTGGCAGCTTACTTGATTCCTGAGCGGTAGTCGTAGTTGTTGATACTAGTCTTGTTGTTGTAAATAGTGTTGTTGTTATTGTTGTCAGTGTTGATGTAGTCGTTATTGTTGTTAATAGTGATGTTGTCGTGGTAATGGTAGTGGTTTCTGACTTATTTGGAGCAAGAATGACGAATTTTAAGATCAGAGAGAAGGTAATTAAAATAACTATTAAAATGATAAGAGTGATGCCGATGACCTTAATTTGATGATGATGCCACCATTTGCTTGATCTATTATTTTCAGTAACGTTTACACCGTTTAACGGGTTATATTGCATATTATATTTGTTAAGAAACTTGAACTCAAAAAATGACGAGATATTATTCGAAACTACTTTATGTTTGTCTATGAATCTTACAGAAGTAACAAAAGATAAGTAATATGATCTTCAGCGCAAAAGGTATTACTATGCTCTTATCTTTATATAATAAATTTCACATGTGACCATGACAGCATTAAACTTTGCTGCACTTTTATGTTTTCTCAACTTAAATGCTTTATCTGAATGTTAGTTTTTATTCAGCATATGCTACAGTCCAAGGTATTTTCTTCTTTATAAATGCATTCTGAATGCTAATTCTTTGTCGATTTTATGAAACACGATCTAAAAGGAGTATTGACGTATTTAGGGGTAGAAATTTGCACTCACTACTCTCCGTCCCCTTACACTATAATCTGCAGTCTCACAGGCCATAATAGACATAGATCTAAATTATATCCGTGCCATCAGTCACAGCAACTATATCATGTTTCACATTTTGATCCCGTAGGGATTACGCTAGCAGGTTTTTTTAACATACAAGCGTCTCTCACTAGTGTTCCACAGATCGATGATTTTGGTCTCTGAACACGGTTGATGTCATTAATTGTTTCGCAAGAATCGTACACATGTGACACTAACTGTATCCGCGGCAAAAACCTATGTAAAAGAATCTCATGAGCGATTCTCCTACTTGGAACCAATCTCAGACGATAGATATATGTTCCGTTTCCTGAATATTCCTTTCTTTATCGACAGAATTCCGTCAGACTTCTGGTATTTTTCCTAGTCAGAAATTTATGAGAAGATCAGTCGAAAATGCCCGCACCCTTCAGAACTAATTCCGTTTGTGCGTATGATCTGATTTATGACATACAGTGTCACTCTGTATGAACAAACAATATTTCCATAAAAACATTTCATCATTATAAAAAATAAGACAGTCCTATTTCAAGGGTAACATTCGAAAATGTGACTCTGTATAGAACGTCAAACATTGTTCATAGTGTTAGCTTTTTGAAACGACTAATATAGTTCTGCATCGATCAGAGCCACACCGTCATATCCACCACTAACCAATACTTTTCCGTTTGTTAGCCCGGACGCTGTATGATAACATCGTGCACGACTCATGCGGTAAGTAATTGTCCAAGTTCTTGTTGATGGATCATACAATTCCGAGCTATTTAGGTAATCATAATTACCGTTCTTTCCACCAGCTACTAACACTTTTCCATCTGTTAATACGGATGCTGTATGTCCCTCTCGTGCATTTTTCATTCTACTAACAATGGTCCAAGTTTCTGTCGATGGATCATACAATTCAGCATCATTTAAAGTGCCAGCAAAATATCCACCAGTAACTAACACCTTTCCATCTGCTAGTAAAGATGCTGTGTGATAATATCGTTCGCTATTCATTGTACCAGTAATCGTCCAAGTTTCTGTGGATGGATCATATAACTCAGCACTATTTAAAGCATCACCATTCAATCCACCAGTAACTAATACTTTTCCATTGGTTAATACGGATGCTGTGTGATAAAACCGTGCATAATTCATGCTGCCAGTAGTTGCCCAAGTTCCTGTTACGGGATCATATAATTCAGAACTATTTAGAGCAAGAGGATGATTTCCACCAGTAACTAGCACTTTTCCATTTGTTAATAATGATGCTGTGTGCGAATTTCGAGAGTTACTCATGTTACCAGTGGTGGTCCAATTTCCTGTAATCGGGTCATACAATAATGCACTGTTTAGATAACTGTGACCGTCAGATCCTCCAGCTACTAACACTTTTCCATTCATTAAAATGGATGCTGTGTGACGATATCTTGCATTTTTCATGCTACTAGTAAATTTCCAAGTTCCTGTTGATAGATCATAGAACTCAGCAGTATTTCGATAACCACCATAATATCCACCAATAATTAACACATTTCCATTGGGAAGGACGGATGCTGTGTGGTAGTATCGTTCACTTAGCATTCTCCCACCATAAATCCATCCTAGACGAAAGAATTAGAATATATTCATTCTAAGAAGGATGTGTATTGTTGAATCCTTGAGATCTTCTAATCTATGGATGCAACATTGATGGTGAATCAGTGTAACGATACACTGATCGATTTGTAGTCCATTATCGTTAGGCATGCTTCAAACCAGGACTTTTCGGATTCCATTATTCGTGGATTCGGACATTCAAATAGTTTCAACTTTTGAAAGAGATCTGAAAGTAATAACTATAACTTTTGTATAGTTATCTTGAGGGTAGTCCTAGTCACATTTTGACGGTTTTGAGAAAAACAAAAAATACTAAGAAGTCGTTGGTCATAGGATATCACAGTAGTCTTCGTATTTATTTATAAAAAATCATATGCGTGTATAACAGATAAAGCAAATTTGTATTTTCTATCTGTTGTTACATTGTTTACAAGAAATAATGCACTCTCTATCATACACCACTTAGGTAAAAGGTGGTTGGTTCCGCGAAAATGGTGACAAATTTGCGCAGTTAAATCCAAGATAAGTGCTCGTATTCATTTCCGTCTTGTTTTCTTCAATTTACTTAGTCGAAAACAATGTCCGAATACAGTTGTCCATTTCAGCATCGTTCCACACTGAAAGATATGGTTTTATAATATGTTGTTTCTAGTCGTTCGATATTGTTACTCTCTAATTAAAAAATGGATAATAGCAAAATATCAATGCAAATATTATTGTGAAAGATAAATTTATAGGACTGTACTCGATTATAAATCACTATAATACTAGATGAAAGATGATTTAAATCATCTAAAAATCAATTTCAATCATATAGATCTTCTAAGCCGTCGAAAACCAACCCCAAATCCTGTTAAGTCTATGAAAAATCTGAGATGAGTTCCGAGAAGGTTTTTGCCATTGAACGATTTCTATTGAACATTGGTAATTTAACGATACTAGACGATTTTCTATGATTTTTGATATGTTTCAGGTGAGTTAAATAACGGTGTGAGTGGAGTGTGGGTGTCGGTTTGAGGTTTAAGAAAGAAACAACAGCCACAGCCACACACACTCTCGACAGCTTACCTGAGTGCTGAGCGGTGGTCGTAGTTGTTGATAGTAATGTTGTTGTTGTTATTGTTGTTAATGGTGATGTTGTCGTGGTAATAGTAGTGGTTTCTGACTTATTTGGAGCAAGAATGACGAATTTTAAGATCAGAGAGAAGGTAATTAAAATAACTATTAAAATGATAAGAGTGATGCCGATGACCTTAATTTGATGATGATGCCACCATTTGCTTGATCTATTATTTTCAGTGACAAGCTCGTCGTTTAACCGGTTGTATTGCATATTATGTTTGTTAAGAAACTTGAACTCAAAAAATGACGAGATATTATTCGAAACTACTTTATGTTTGTCTATGAATCTCACAGAAGCAACAAAAGATAAGTAATATTATCTCCAGCACAAAAGATATTACTATACTCTTACCTTTATATAATAAATTTTACATGTGACCATGATAGCATGAAACTTTACTTCACTTCTACGTTCTTTTCATATTAAACGTCCTTATCTTAATATTAGATTTTGACTCATTACAAATCACAATCCAAAGTATTATCCTATTTTCATGCATTGTAAACATCTACTCTTTGATGGGCTTTTCGCTTACAGGTGAATCTTTAAATGTAGCATGAAGTCTCTAAATTGATCGTTTCTAAAATGAAATGAAACATTTAAATCGATTGTGAAGTTACATACAAGATATCGTTGCGGCAATAATTCTGAATCCACATGGTCTAAAACGATATATAACGCATCTGTTCTATTTGAATGTTTAGTGCTCATGTATTGGTAGACGGTCAGTTTAAACATTGAAACTTGAAGTTCGACAAAAACAAGCACAAGCAGCGGTGACCCATTTCGTCCTTGCTTAAGGAACTGGTCAGACGGCTGCTTGTTCATATTGAGTAATCATACTTAACACTGTGTCTTCTCTATCTTTGATAGGGGTAGATTAAGCAGTTTCGTTATTATCATTCATTGATAATGATGAATTTGGATATATCGTCTGATGAGTCCCTTCAGCAAGGACGCAACCGCGGTCATAGCTGCTTGTTCATGATGAAAAATATCTTTTTAGGGAAGGACTTTCCAGACGCACTATACTTTATTTGATCTCAGAAGTACGCCGAAGTGACAAGAATTGAGGTATCTATGAACAACAAGATTGATAAATAAATTTTTGCTAAAATTGATCAAACTTGGAGACGATCGAGCAATTTTTTGAAAATCAGTGAGCAAAAAGATGGAAACAACCTTGAAATTTTGCTGGAAAAGAGTAAAAAGTTTTCAAGATTGAGAGATTTCCACCACTAGGGATACGTCTGTTAAGAAACAAAAGAAATAGTAATTTCTAGATGGGGCTAAAAGATGAATAAGGAAACGGCGCTTTTACATTAAGTCCTACACGAGGCGAGGCGACGCGGTGGCGAGTTCAAGGGCGAAAGGCAAGGCGAGGTAAAGTTGTAGTGAGCGAATCGCCTCGTGGCGAGACGGTGGCGAGGTGCGTTTCCGACCGACTCGCTGATCTCTGGTTGATATATTTGTTGAGATTTTAAACAATTACTACAGACGTATTTAACGGAATACATTGAAGAAGAGAATGACAGCATCATAAAAAAGAAAACGGGCGCTCGAACGTGACTAGTTTTGATACCTTTTGGTCATATAATACTACAATTGGTCTAGCACACATACTACGTACTTTATGTAAAAAAGATCAAAGATGTCGCTATAAATCATAAGGGCATCGCTAGTGAATTTAGTCTTGTCTCAGTTTCTTAGCTTTTTACATCGCAACACATAAATAAAAGCTTCTCACGAGGGAACACCACGAATGGATAAATCGCTTTTTACATTTTAGTGTTACCAATTTGTAGAGCTTGTTGAGTGATTAACTAAGATAATAATCATTCGGCCAACAACGCGTTTTAAGAGTAAATCTATATATGTAATGTTCAATGTCTATGTATCTAAGTGGCATCAAAGATCAACAGGAGAGGGCAGTAGCTAAACTTGTTGTTTTGACTTTGGCACATGCACAAAGACACTCGCCGCGTAATATCACTTTACATGGTGGGTGTCTTTGTATCTTTACCTAAGTCAAAACTCGAAGGTTAGCCACTACCCACTCCTGTTGACCTTTGACCTTTGACGCCATATAGATACATAGGCATTGAACATTACATATATAGGTTTACTCTTAAAACGCGTTGTTGGCCCGAATGATTATTATATTAGTTAATAACTCAACAAGCTCTACGAATTGACAACACTAAAATTTAAAAAGCGATTTATCAGTTCGTGGTGTTCCCTCGTCAGCGCAGCCCATTTGGGACTAAAATGTGGGGCTCACATATTCGTATCAGCTGGAAGCAATTTTACTGTTAATTTTTTAAATGTTATTACTAGTTTTATAGATATACGTTTGCAGCGGAGCTTTAGGTGAACTAGACGATTGAAAAACATAGCAATCATTTATTATGACACGCCTGTCTGTGATGGGGAGTGTCAGTAATGGGGAGGGGCGGAGACCTAGAAACTTCGACTTAAAGCGTTAACTCACTATTTTCTTCGAAAATATATATGAGTTCCACAAAACAGTAGAAGTTCGAATCTTCGAACTAAAATAATACCTATCTCATAGAATAAGTCTAAACCTTCGTGCGAATAAACATCGAATTCACAATTTAAGTGAGGCTAAGCCTATAGGCATCGAATTTTGGTGAGACTGAAGCCTCACCTAGCCTACACGATCCGCCGCCTATGTCTAGTGATACTATAGTAGACTTAAATATCAATACAAATTACTAATAGAATGATATTTTTTATAAAACTTTACCAATGGTAATTGAGAATAAGGAATGAAAATATTACCCAGCCGAGTAAACCATAACGAAAAATCGTTAAAACTCGTGGAAATTCTAATGAAAATACTCAGGGTCAACCAAAAGTTCTGGCCACAGTGTTTTAAATTTCATGAAATACTTACTATAGAAAGTTTTATTGCACGAATATATAGTAAGGGTGTGGGTGTGGGTGTGCGTGTGGATGTGGGTGTGGGTGTCGGTGTGGGTGTCGGTGTCGGTGTGGGTGTTGGGTATGGCTGTGGGTGTGGGTGTCGGTGTCGGTGTGGGTGTTGGGTATGGCTGTGGGTGTGGGTGATGAATAGAACAACAACAACACCCACCCACACCCACACCCCAAACTTCGTTCTGTATCTTTTTACAAGAAAAATGCAAACGCAATAAAACAAAATGAATCTTTTCAATTAGTAGCTAATGTTAACAAAATTACAAGTTTGACTATTTATAATAATCGGTCATGGGAACAAATTCAACTATTTATTGATTTGTGTCCTCGACTCAAACATATGAAGTTCAATTTTACAAGTGACTGCGGTCTAACTACTATAGAATCATTATTGATGAATATGCGTCATTTATGCTCATTATATCTTCTCAATACAAATCCAAAACTACACAAAATATTGAAGAATAAAATCGATTCTAAAAAGCTTCTAGATAATTATTCAATTAAATATGTTCAAAAACAATTGTATTTATGGTAGTAAAATTCATTTCTGTTACTTTTTTCCATTGACGATTATCATATAGAAAGAATATTCAATATAAACTAAATTTTTCACTCACCAGCTATTTATGAGAGTGCAGTGCTTTATTAAGTAAAACTTCATTTAAATAATATTTCAACTACAATCTGATGCCAATGTAAACTATGCTTATATTGGCGAACAAACATAAAAGTTACATCAAATAGATCTAATAGACAATCGAATATAGGTGTGAGGTGCATGAGTAGATTCTATCTTGATCTATACCTAGAGCGATACACACGTTACATGTACATTTTACTGTCATATGATGATCGATCAAAACTCTAAATGATTGGCAGTACGTATTAACAATCATGATGCAATCAGTTAGTCTTTGTATTTACTTTATTTGTGCATATCTTCTTTAAGTCAAGTCTGTACATATTAATTCTTAAAATCTTCTTCATATAAATTCTAACGGCATACGAAATGTAACAAAAATATTTGCTTACACATTCCAAATTAATTTATGTTCTTATATTTATGATAAGATCTATCGAAGTAAAATATACAACAGATTTAATAAAAAATTTCCATAAATATATTATTTCTTTGCCAAAGAAACAAATTCATTCGATAGCACATTTCATGTTAATTCATGTGTTTTTCTTTATAAATGTCTATCTACGTTTTAAACAACACTATCAGATATTTATTTTCTAAATCAATAAACAAACAAAGAAAAACAATTAGACAAACAATCTCTTTAGGAGAAACGACTAAAATTTCATGATAATATAAAATTGTGAAATTCTTTTTTTTTTAAACAAATGAAACAAATTCAGAAATTATTTTTCTATATAAATTTCATTTAATGCTTGTATATTACTTGAGCTAAATTGAGTAATACGAAAGTTATAAATTCCCGACTTTTTATATTCACTTTATGAATAATATGGTGTGGGTGTCTTTTCTGCTATCAACATCCACACATCCACACCCGAGATTACTGACAAAGATGAAAGAATAATTGAATGAAGAGAGAACGATATCAACACGAACGATAAAGATTTAGTTAGTCATTGATCGATGCATTGATCACCATAAAATACGATATTGGAAGCCACAAGAAACATTTTTAATTTCCCAGAATCATGTAAGAAACGACGATATCTAAATAGAGATAAATGTTTCGATATAGTTTTTGTAGTTCCAGTAGTTCTAATAGACCAGAAAGCATCGATACTGATTACGACACTGGAAAAATCCTCGAAATTTTGTATCATTAATGACCTCCTATTTTGGTAATTGTGGTATTAAAGATGATGACAACAATTCTAGCTTTCATTATCTAGATATCCGTTGTCTTGTCAGTTGAAACATGATGACGTGATACTGTCGTTTCACAATGTTCAAATTTTGTATCAACAGATCGCCACTTCCTACCGTCTCTCCTCGCTTCTAACACACTCGATAAGGTACCTAAAAGAGGGCAAGTTACCGCGATATCGACGTTTGTTAAAATGAATGAGTGTAACGAGACGAGCTGTATATATAGAAGAAGAGAAAAATTGATCAGTGCTAGCAAGATGAAGAAAGAAAAATCCTTTATCGTGAAGAACAGAAGGAAAAAATACATGCTTCGCTGGATAAGAGGAAATAAAAAACATACATTACGTTCCTCTCCCCCTTTGAAACACTGCCCGTGTGATCTTTGAATAGTGTATCGGTGTGAGCGTGTTAAGCTACCATAATATCAATACTTCACCTAAGTAACTAGGATCATCAGATGGCACTTGTAACGAAATAAATTCAAAAGAATTTTTTCGAAACAATGTTAAATCTTTACTGTTACTCGAAAGTAGCGAACGATTTTAGTTCGCAGTTGCGTTTAGAAGAACATACCAAGATCGGTTTCGATCTTGCGCAAGGGTCTAATCAAGGGGTTTCAAAACATCTTAATTGATTACAAAAATCAATCGAAATATCTTCTACACAGTCCTATGAAAACAAGTTTTTGAGCGTGGGTGTGAATGTAGATATGGGTGTTGATAACTACTTTGCCCATACACTCACCCACACCCGCAAGAAAATCTAGACTAGTGTGCGGTTTCTTCAACATATTCAATCTAATTAGAGAGTAAAAAGTCTTACTCTATTTTGCTAAAATTACAAAATGAAATTGAAATACAAGACATAAATGATGATAACTGTGCACAAGGATTCGTTTTTGAATTTATAAGACTGTAAACATAATTAGAAATTCTAGTTTGAAACTATATTTTGATTGTTTTAATACTATAATTACATTTCAGAGAAGCGACAAAAATTCTTTCTTACACTTTTATCATTTAAACTAATTTGTACTCAATCATTACATGAGACTATAATAATTCGTCGTATGCACTGTTCTAGATGCTGTTTAGTCATATGCGAAGATTTTTTGACAAAAAAAGATTGGACAAGACCCTAAATTAAAAGAAATGATAATTCTACTAGCAGTATAACATTGAATATTTAATTGTAATTATTCATGGGATATTATTAACAAATATCATAGAACATGACTTTTATCCTAATCAGTTTTATAGCAAACAGAGAAACAAATATTTTTCTCTGCATATTTCTAATAAGTATTAATTAAGTTCAACTTTTCATATCATCAATAGAAAGAATAGGAAATTTCAAAGAATTATGTCGTTCAACTGTTGAAAGCTACATGCTTTTCAAATAGTTCATTAGTTTTTTTTCTTGTAAGAAATAAGAATATGTCAAATAGAGTAGTGATATTTACTACCATATTAGTAAAATAAGGGCGAAAACTCCAACTAAAAAAAGCAAGATATTTAAAAAAAATTTCTTGATTGTTATTTCACGACATCCCAACTAGTGCCAGTGGCCAGAAGAGGAAAAGGTAGACGTCGACATTGAAATTCTCTAAGCTCTTTAAATAACAGCTTTTTTCTTCCTTGAATAAATATCAATATCAAAAAACGATATATTTCCATCAATTGTACAGATTACTTCTATTTGTTCTTGATCAACCAATGATATTTCAAGGAACACGTAGGTAAAATTCAGATGTTTCACTTTTGTGACTAATTTCAATAATAAAACATAAATGAAATTCATAATGATGTACTGCTGAATATATTTTTTTTGTTGAGTAATACAATGAATCTATTAATTTTTTTATGAGTAATTCTAATATGAATAAAAGCATTTGTCATAATGGCAAATGTTTGTTTTTATTTCAATAAACTGCTTAAATTTCTTTATTTACTATTCTTTAAAAGAATGAATTGACCTTGAAAGAAAAATAACATATTTTAATGAGCTTATTCATCTGTTTGATTCGAAAATATCGAATTCTTTTCTAAGGACATTTATTTCTCGTTATTAAAAATAAATGCTTTTTTTGGGCTAGAAGAAAATATCGAGAACGATTAAACAGGGATGACCCGCCCGTGGGATTGCGGGGGTTGTCACAACTTCCCAATCTTGAAAAATTTTCGTTTTTTCATGGTAAAATCCAAAACTTTTCTTGTGTTCCGTCAAAAAAAAAATAATGTTACAACCCCCCCAATTTGGTTGATTCGGGCCATCCCTACGATTAAAAAAAAGTAAAAATAAGCACTGATTCATCGTTACTCTTGAGAAAGAAAGAAAGAACAAGAGCGGTACCTCGATATGCTAAATGAGTGTTTTTCAAGAATATTTCGCAATCCATAGAAATTCTTTTACTTATATATAAAAGAATGTGTTTAGTTTTTATTTGTTTCGACTTTTAATTGAGAAAAATGTCTTCAATAAATCAATATGAATTATTGAAAACAAATGGTTCATGGAAAGATCGGCTTAAATATGTTTTATCATTAACTGATAAAAATGATATAGAAAAACATTTAAAAGAATCATCAATATCATCTTATGATGATTTTAAAATGTTGAGTTTTTTATCATTATCAATTAAAAATGAGAAAAATTTATTCGACATGTTTAAAAATAATTCATTACCAACAAAACAACGAGCTACCGCGAGTCAACGTTGGATTCAACTTCAAAAAGATCCAAAACAAATTCATAATTTTATTGTTGAATCAATCAATGATAAAAATCTTCCACGATAGTGGGTGTCTTTTTTTGTGTTGAAAATAATTAAATATGTTTTTTATTTTCATTTAGTTTAAAACATCAAATATTAAAAGATCTTCATCGAATTGATTGTTTAAAAAAATCGTCATCATTTTTTTATGATCTTGCATGTCATTTAACAGAATCAAATAACCATGAACAATATAATATAGATGCCTATTTATTACCATTTTGTAAATACGATCAAATAATTGATCTTTTATCACGATGGTCATTAAAACGTTTTGAACAAATTGATTTGACATCAGCATTTTATTGTAAATTAATTCGTTATCAACCTCTTATTATTATTCATTTAATGAAAGCTGATTTAAATGAATATAAAAATGATTATGAAAAATTTTCAAATTATTTTAACAAAAAATATAAAACATTTGATTTAATTGCAAAAAAAGAACCAAAAGAATTGCTGAATTTAACAATTGAATATTTAAATCAATTAGAAAAACATAAAAGATTTTTACCTTATTTTATTCATTGCAACGATACATACTTTTTTGAAAAATGTCCAGAAGAAATGATTCAAATAATAACAATTATTGCTTCAAATCAACCAGGTTTTTAATTTAATTTATTATAAAATTATTTATTTTTTTTTTTTATATAGGTCAAATGAAATATACATCAAGCTGGAATAATGAAGGATATGATTTTAGTTCACTTCAAATACCTCGTTCATTTTCTATTGAAAATTATGTTCGTTTATTTCTTGCTTTATATGATACATGTAGATGGTCATCAAATTATACGATTGGTATATTTCAATATATTTTACAAAGTCCAGAACAACCATTAACTCTTAATAGATTAAAAAAACAAAAAAAATGGTTAATTGATATTGTCGTTGAAAAACATATTGGAAAAGAATTATTTTTAAGAAAATTATTAAAAGAAGGAAATAAAGATACTCTTCAACTATTTCAAATGTATCCAGACTTTACGACACCACTTTCTATTCATATATTATCACAATCTGAACGTGATATAGCAGTTGATGATAAAGAACGTTTATCATTTCTTCGTTATCAACTAATGACACAAGAAACTTTTGATAAATTTTTATCCTTATTTAAAAAAACAGGTTCAGATGTTAATCAACGTGTTATAAATTATCAACTTTTGCTTGAATGTGCTATATCAACAAATGAACAATATGTTAAAATTGTTCTTGAATGGATCGAAAAAAGATTTACTAATGAACAATTAAATGTTATTGAAAGTTTCTTAAGTAAACTAACTTCATATAGTATGCGATTTAATTTAGAATATTTATCAAATAATATTAATTCAATTCAAACTATTATTGATATTGCTATTAATCATTTACAACAATCATCATATACTTTACAAATTATTGTAAATTATGGAATGTTTTTACTTCGATCTGTTGAACAACATCCAAATAAACAACGAAAAGAAATCATTCAACAATTTGCTAAGAAAATTATCAAACAGTAAGAATATTTTGTTTTATACAAGTCAAACAAAAATATTATTGAAATGATTGTTCTCCACAAATTTCTATAGCTAACCGATGTCACAGGAGAGCTGTAAATAGAAGTTTTCATGGACCTTGACCCAAACTCGTAGCTCTAATAAGATTTGCTCAGTTTTTTCGGTTCTCTTATCTCTACTCGGTATTAGCACAAACTTTCACAATTGGAAAGAATGTACCAAAATATATGTCTTCTTGATAAATAACAAACAATAATCTCACCTATTTTAAAGTTTTTACTCTTTGAATACGTTTAGTTTTAATGTATCAAAAAATATAATTCAATATCAATTGTACTCGCACTTGTAACAACATCCATGTTACTGCTCGAGAAAATGATTGAAATTTCTTCTTACATTGCTCGAACGTTCGTTAACTTAAGGGGGGAGTCGCGGTTCCTACTTGCTCAATTCAATAGTCTCATTAGATAGAGCATAGTTTTTTACATATATTCCCGAATTTTTACGTTAGTTGAATATAGCTAGCCCGAGTTATAGCCATGACAAGATCAGATTTTTGACCAAAAATTTGCCTCTGGGTGTGTCTAGTCTTTGACCAGTTTCAGACATAAAGTAACAACAAAGTACAACTTTTTATGCATGAATCGATAGAGAATTCTTTCCTCTATTCGATACATATTGAACAAGCTTGAGAAAAGAATCCTATCGTATCATTTGATGGTATATACCTTGTTGCAGACAGCTCTTTTTTGCACTGCAGCGGCTTCCAGTCGTGTTTCCATAATCAAGATTATGCTGAAAAGTATTTTTTTATATATGATTCGATAGAGAATTTCAAGCGCCACAATTTTTCTCTGAACCATATTTTCTGATTTTGCTTCTTTGAAAAGGCAGAAACCATATTTCATGACCACCCTACTGTAGACCATCCATGAAACTAACCATGTTTGCCTAGACAAAGTCTTTCGATTTTTAAGTTTTCTATCTCAAATGAAAGGTCTAGTCAAGTTACACTCAAACCCAAAATATGAGGTCGTTTGTTTTTGTTAATGAGAAATGCGAGCCGAAACACTGATTCCACATCCATTTTCCTAGTAAAAACGTACACAAAGTCGGGTGTGTTCAGTATTTGGTCTATATCTCAAGTGTAGTTCAACGTTTTTAGCTCAGGCTGGTCTCAATCGTTAGAGCTTTTCATAGGCTACAAGCTTACTCTAAACAATCGATCCATATGCTGAATGTAAGAACGTTATCTGCTAGATACCCTAAAAAGACGAAAAAGCTAGTGGTTCAAAATAGTGATGTCTCACCCTTTGGGATTCGTTCAAAGAGGCCATGAATCGATTGTTTAGAGTAAGTTTGTAGCCTATGAAGAGCTCTAACGATTGAGACCAGCCCGAGCTAAAAAGGTTGAACTACACTTGAGATATAGACCAAATACTGAACACACCCTATTTTCTCTACGTTTTTACTAGGAAAATGGGTGTGAAATCAGTGTTTCGGCTCGCATTTCTCATTAACAAAAACAAACGACCTCATATTTTGGATTTGAGTGTAACTTGACTAGACCTTTCATTTGAGATAGAAAACTTAAAAATCGAAAGACTTTGTCTAGGCAAACATGGTTAGTTTCATGGATGGTCTACAGTAGGGTGGTCATGAAATATGATTTCTGCCTTTTCAAAGAAGCAAAATCGGAAAATATGGTCCAAAGAAAAATTGTAGCGCTTGAAATTCTCTATCGAATCATATATAAGAAAATACTTTTCAGCATAATCTTGATTATGAAAACACGACTGGAAGCCGCTGCAGTGCAAAAAAGAGCTGTCTGCAACAAGGTATTTACTATCAAATGATACGATAGGATTCTTTTTTCAAGCTTGTTCAATATGTATCGGATAGAGGAAAGAATTCTCTATCGATTCATGCATAAAAAGTTGTACTTTGTTGTTACTTTATGTCTGAAACTGGTCAAAGACTAGACACACCCAGAGGCAAATTTTTGGTCAAAAATCTGATCTTGTCATGGCTATAACTCGGGCTAGTTATATTCAAATAACGTAAAAATTCGGGAATATATGTAAAAAACTATGCTCTATCTAATGAGACTATTGAATCGAGAAAGTAGGAACCGCGACCCCCCGCTTAAGTATTATGTTCAAGAATTTTCCTATCAAACATATTATCGTATTATTTAAAAAAAAACAGATTTCTTTTGGTTTTAAAAAATCAGAAATTTGAAGTATTGCATAAAATTGAATAAAGTGGATAAAAGTTTTAATATGATTCACTCATTTAATTTAGATGTTTTTCAACGAGTGATAATATTAGACCTGATGGAACAACAATAAGTAAAACATATCCAGAAGCACGTTCTATATTGGCTGATATTCTTATAACAGATTTATTTCCAAAACTTATTTCCAAAACCATGTTAGATGAATTAAGTAATTCATTGGAATCATATATAGAAGAAGCTTGGCATTTACCACAAATGGATTCATTTATTAATACATTTTTCACTCAATCTCTTTCGTCATCAACAAAACTTCAATCATCATTTCAAATTGATGCACATTCTTCGATGATTTCATTTTATTTAAAAAATAAATCAACTCGATTCGAAAGAGTTAATCAATTAATAAATCAAATGGATAAAATATTTTTTATTGATACAAATGTTCAACGAATTGCTTTACATTCTCAAAAATATCAACAATTGATAGATGAATTAATTCAAGATAATAAATGTCTTACTATAGATAAATTAACAAATGAACAATGTGAACTTTCAACAATATTAAGTTCTACAACAAAAAATCTTAAACTACCTGGATTACATATTAATATATTGAGTAGTTGTTATTATCTATTGACTGGAAAACAACAACAACATATAACTCATATTATTCTAAACGATTATTTACGAGTGATTAATTTAATAAAACAAAAAATTTCAATTGTCTCCTTTTGTTTTTGTTCTAGGATAAAGACGTATCTAATTTAGATAAATTAAAATCATTACGTATTCTTCGTTCTCTATCATCAACATATAACGAAACTCTTGAGTGGCTTCAAAAAAATCAAGATTCTCAATTAGTAATAAAGTCTTCTGATGAAAAATCTCGTCCGCGAAGTCGCGCTGCTGCTATTCACCCACTTGATGATATAATTCTATGTCTACCAGCTACATTTGATTTAACTCCAGAAAATTTACTAAAACATTTTGATCTATTAAAAACAAGGTTAAATGCATCAAATGCAAAATTTATTAGTGATGCTATGCTAAGTATTTCAATTAAAATAAGTGATGAAATTTTCTTAAAATCTTATCTTGAATTTATTCGTAATGAACAATTTCAAAAATTTGGTAAATTAAATAATAAATCATTTATTATAAAATATGTTTGTATATTTAGGTATAACAGCAAATAAAGAACTTCTTCGTTTATTAATTCAATATGTATCTGATACAAGTTTAATAACAACTGTTATAAAACCTTTATGGGATAGTCATCCTCATCAAGATATTCGTGCATGTCTTATTTTAATTCTACTTCATTTTATTGGTAAATCACGTTCCAATGATGATAATAATATTATTTGGAACATTCTTGAACAAGCTGCATATGATGAATATCTTCCTGTGGTAGAAACTTTATTTGTTAGTCATCGAGGATATTCTCGTTGGCCATTATCAAAATTGAAATATTCATCAACAAATTTATTTGAAACATTTGTTAATCAAATACAATTTAAAATATTAGATCATCCAACATTATTAGAAGCACGTATATATGCATGGTCATATCTTGAATATGAATATTGTCATACGAATGAATTAATTAACAAAGCTCAAAATTTATGTATCCGATTTGATAAAGATGGCAATGTTTTATGGATAAACGCTTTTCAAAAAATTATTTTATTTTATAAACAACGAAAGATGTAAGTTGAGCTAAAAAAAACATAACTGTAATAATTATGTTATTTTTTTCTGAATAGATCGTCCTTAAATATAGTTATTGATATTATTAAAAAAATTATGTCATACAGAGATGATGTCGATGCAAAACAAAATGCCATTAATAATCAACATGATTTACCAGTTTATCGTCGTATTCAAACTATTCTAAGCAATCTTATATCTAAGATTAATGAATTTGATAATGAGAAAAAAATTCATTTTCGTTCGCTTATTCCAATTTTTCTTCAATTTGATAAAATATTGGCTCCTCTTATTGGAAAATTATTAATAAAAATCGCTCAAAATAAAGAAGATATTGAAGATGCATTAAAAATTCTTCAAGATAATTTACCTGAAATTTATTTTGAAAGAATATTAACAGAACTATCAAGTTTTCTTCAAAAGGAAGATTATTGCCATTTTATTAAACATTTAAGTGTTGATGAAAAACTTGATTTAGCCCAATGGTTTATTATGGAAAAAAATCGACCATTATTCGTTTTTGATTTTCTTCAAGATTATGTATTTAATCAAGCTTCTATTGATCGTGAAAAATGTCAAAATCTTCTTCGATATTTACGACAATCGGAAAATTTAGCTGTAAGAGAGAAAGCCATAAATTATACTGTAGCTTGGAGAGATGATGATGATGTCGACAATAATGATTAAATGAGCGTGTCCGATCCTGAGATGTCTTAATAAAAGATTGATATTAAATATGGAACTGACAAAATAAATAATTATGTTTTTTTTCTTCATTAGAATTTAACATTTTTTTTAAATCATTAAAACAATTGAGTATTTCTTTCTCTTTTTTAAAAGTTCTAAATATCAATATTGCTTACTTTTAAGGGCCCCCCCCCCCTCAGAAAATCGAGTTTTTCAGGGAAATATGGAAGTTGAGTTTTTATTATAGGAAGATGCAGCGAAGCTTCCTCTATCAGAATATCTATAGATTTTTTGAAAATGATCAGATTTTCAAAGACTTACCACATGAAACTTAAAATCTACTACCATGTTTTCGGAGAAATTTCGTAGTTTTAAAGGTTTTCAGTTTTAGAAAATTTGCGTTCGGAATATTTTTATATATTAAGCAGCATGTCAGATGACGTTAGTTTACTGCATCAGTTACACGCTTTTAAAAAGTTCTATGAAATATATTGGAAATATGCTATTTTAATGTGTTTTTTTCGAATTTGAACGAAAAACTCATTTCTAAAACTTCTTTAACGTTTTTCTCAGAACATAGTTTCCATTCAGAAAAATCGAAATAACTTTCGTTCGGCTCGAGCTATATCCAATATTTTTTTTTTGTTTTAAAGATCTCAATGAGAGTAAACTTTTGTCCGACCAGTTTTTTTAAAGTCGATTCCTGCGATGAGAAAAGTGGAATTTACTGTCTTTAGATTACCATTTTTTATGCTGATTTTTAGACCCTTCCACTAAAATACGCATAAAAGATCAATAAGATTGAATTTGAAAATTCTGTTCGGACAAAAGTTGCGTACTGACATTAGCTTTAATTTGAGACCAGCCCGAGCTCGATACCTCGTGCTATGACGAAGTTATATCGATTCTCCTGAAGGCCAAAAATGACCTATGAATCAGCTGGAACTCCGATCTAGTACGACCAATCGAGCTGAAATTTTTATCGGAAGCGTATCTCTCCAGGATCACTCATTCCGGAAAATTTCAGCGCAAAAGGGCCATTCTAAGTGGAAAATCATTTCTAAGGGG